>CAUYQU010075110.1:0-23248 GCA_963574635.1 Cheracebus regulus
GTGGCTCCTCTGCTGGGAATCTCCCGGTCTGTGGGCAACAAAAATTCGTCGGAAAGTGCGGCGTCCACTCGTTCTCTGCGCTTTCACTGGGAGCTACATTCCTGAGCTGTTGCTAATCGGCCATCTTGGATCTCTCTCCTCGATTTGTCTTTTGTTTTGGGGAACTTTAGTTGTAGAGGAAATTTTAATGTTAATAAACTTAATTAATGAAATTTTTCCTATTATATTTTGTGCTTTTTCTGTCATAAATGCTTCCTTATCATGATAAAACTAGATATATTAAAATTATATCTGATAATTTTCACTAAAAATGTTAATGTTCAGCTTTTCAAATTTAGGACTTTAAATATTTAGTATAAGGTATGGATCTAACTTTATCCTTTTTGTACTTACAGTCCCTATCCCTGCTCCTTTTCTTGAATAGGCTATTCATTTTCAAATTTTTTAAGGCTTTGTCATACCAAGTTCCATATATTATGCTCTCTATTCTGTCACATTATCTCACTTTTCTACTCTGCACTGTAAAATTCTTAACATCTATTAACACTAGTACACATTCTTCTTCTCCAACAAAACCCTCTTGACACATATTTTATAAAAGTTCAGTTATACAAGGTGAGTTTAAATGGTGCAGGCCCACTTATACATGGTTTTTTTCAATAAAAGTAACACCACATGTACCTTACTTTATTGTCTCCCACTCCACCTCCTCCCTGTCATTTATCTCTCCCATCCCTGAGACAGCAAGACCAATCCCTCCTCTTCCTTTTCCTCCTCAGCCTATTCAAGGTACAGATGATGAGGATGAAGACATTTATAATGATCCATTTTCACTTAATGAATACTAAATACATTTTTAATGATCTTAATAACATCTCTTTTTCCCAGGATACTTTAAAATTAAAATACAGCATATAGTACATATAACATGTAAAATATGGGTTAAACAACTGTTCATGGTTAACAGTAGGCTATTAGTAAAGTTTTGGGGGAGTCAAAATTTAGAAGTATATTTTCACCTACCTGGGAGTTTAGTGCCCCTAACACCTGTGCTGTTCAAGAGTCAAATGTAAATAGTTTCTGATTAACCTCAGGATCTCTCTTTCAACAAATTATTCAGCTTTTTTAAATGTCCTAAGCTTTTTCTTTATTTCTTTAGTTTTAAATTATTGGTATTTTATTATATTCCATTGTGGTCCAAGATCATGTTCTCTATACTACAAATTCTTTACTTTTGAGACTCTTTATGTCTGGTATTTGGGCAATTTTGTAATTGCCTAAAATAACTTTCTTTTCTGTATATCAAAGGTCTAATAAAACAAGTATACTAATTATTTTATCTTCTTTATTCTATTAGTTTATTTAATTTTTAATTTTCAGATAAAAAAGAAAAGTTGTTAAATTTTCCAAAATGATGTTGAATTTATAAGTTTCTAACTGAAATTTTATATACATACTACATGCATATCTCTCTATAGAGGTAGATATACAATGTACACACACATATATTTTCACAGAAACACAGACATATGTGTAGCTATTGCTTTTGTATCTTCAAATTTAAGATTTTCATATAGTCCTTATATAATGACTCTTACCTTTAATAACTGCCTTTCTCTTTAGTATCTATGTTGCCTAAAAATAACATGAATGTTACACATTTTTCTTTCTTTTGAATAGTATTTGAAATGCATTTGTTACTTTTTTATTTCAAGATTTATATGTCATTTGTTTTAGCGGTCTCTTTGTAGTCCACATACAGTTGGACTTTCATAATACAAATGAGCATTTCTATCCTTTAACAATCAAGTTTAATTCATTTGTTTTTTGTAATATCTGGTATCTTATTTGGTATCTCCTATTTCTGATGTTTTTAAATTTTTTTCC
Organism: Cheracebus regulus; assembly: GCA_963574635.1. NCBI lineage: Eukaryota > Metazoa > Chordata > Mammalia > Primates > Pitheciidae > Cheracebus > Cheracebus regulus. Next base: position 1,888 of record CAUYQU010075110.1, read on the forward strand.
CTTTTTAATTAATTTTTAATAAAAATGCCATGAAAAGTCAATAGGATGAAAAATAGGTGTTTCAAATGGTACTAGGATGATTGAATATTCACATGTAAAAGCTGGACTCCCAGCTCACATTATATACGAAAATTAACTCAAAATTGAACATTGGCCTAAAAGAGGACTAAAACTATAAAAATCTTAAAAGAAAATAAAAGTGTAAATCTTTGTAATTTTCAATTAAATAAGAAAGGACATATAACAACAAAAAATATAAACTGGGCTTCATTAAAATGGAATACATTTGTGCTGCAAAGGCCAGCATCAAGAAAGAGATAAGACAAACCATAGAACGGGGAATAAATATTGACAAATCATATGTCTGTATTGTATTGAGAATACATAAAGAACTCATACAAATCAATAATCAAAGACAAATACCCAAGTGTAAATGGGCAAAGGCTCTGAATAGACATTTTGCCAAATAAAATACGCAAATGACCAAAACACACAGAAAAGTATGCTTAGTATCAATAACCACCAGAGAAATGCAAATCAGAACTATGATATACACTTCGCATCCACTAAGATGGATATAATGCAAAATACAGATAATAACAAGTGTTGGTGAGGATGTGGAAATGTTGGAACTCTTGTGTATTGTTAATGGGACTGTAAAATGGTACAGCAGCTTGGGAAAAAATTGTGGCAATTCCTCAAATAATTGAACACAGAATTACCATTTAACCCAAGTTTCCACTCCTATCTATATATCCAAGAGAAATTAAAAAATATATCCATACAAAAATTTATACAAGAATATTCACATTTGAATTATTTTTAATAGCCAAAAAATAGAAACAATCAAAATGTCCATGAACTAATGAATGGATAAATAAAACATAGTATAACCAGAAAATGATACATTATTCAGCAATAAAAAGAAATGAAGTACTGATATAAGCTGCAAGATGGATGAACCTTGAAGTTAAATTACAAAAAGCCAGTAACAAAGGTCACATATTGAGTGATTCAATTTCTATGAAATGTCTAGAATTTACAAATATGCAGACACAGAAAGTACATTAGTGTGGGAAAGGAATGAAAGGAACTAAACACATGGGATTTTTCTTCAATGTAAATTTTCTAAAATTTATTGTAGCTATGGTTGCATAACTCTGTGAATTTACTAAATATCATTCAGTTGTACACTTTAAATGACCAAATTATGATACGTAAACCGTATCTTAATAAATCTGTTATCAGGGAAAATAAAGAAAGAAAAGAAAGCAGGGAATCAAAGTAGCAGATAAATCAAAAAGAATCCAGTGGGAAAAAACTAAGAGTAATCACAGAAAGAAGAGTACAAGTTCAAAGGTAGTGTCTTAATGAAAAGCTGATTTAAAAATTAGTTTGTGGGCAAACATTAATATATCTCTTTCATGGATTTTTGAATAAGTGGTATTGATTGCTACACTTGGATTTTTATAGGACATTTAGAGTTAAATGTCTTAAAGTTAAATAGAATTTTAGATATTATTTTATTTGACTAGATGCTATTAAAAAGTCACTGGAAATTAAGATAAGATTAGGATATGTTCAATATATATTTATTGAGCACCTATCATCTACCAGACAGTGTTCCACGCACAACAGTGAACAAAACTTATGAATTCCCTCTCGTATACAGCCTATATCCCAGCAAATATTGACCAAAAAAAGAATTAATTAATTAATGATGAAGGAATAAATGAAAAAAATTTATGGGTATTATCTAAGGAAGTAAAATGTTATCAATGAAAATTCAGCAAATTAAGGAGATATAAGGAATAGTAAATAAGATATTACTTTACACAGAGTAGTAAGATCTTTCTGATAATGAGATAACAAAGACCTTAAGGAAATCAAGACCTGAGTGAAATAGATTTTCTTTTCTTTTGTGGGAAGAAGAGACAAGAGCCTCACAAGCATAAGAAACAAAACTACACATCAAGAAAAGTGGAAGTTGTTAAAACCCACTTAACAATTGGAAATCGAAAAAATTAAAAATTAAAAAAAAAAGTGGAAGCTGGAAAATTAGTATTGCAGTAATCTACATGAGAGAGGATAATGACTTGGATGGTTGTGCAAAGATTGAAGATGCAATAACATGGTTAGGGTGTAGAGGTATTTTAAGGATGAAACCAACACTTTATGCGGCATTTGATTATCTACAGGTCACTTTAGAATTTTGGTCTAAACAATTGTTAGAACAGAACTACTATTTTTAGAAATGAAGATAAAGGGTTTCAAAGTAAAAATGAATAATTGTTTTGGATATGTTAAGGTTAGGACGCCTATACAACTGCATGCTGAATTTATGTGTTTGAAGTTCAGAGAAGAGTAAATACTAAGGACCTGTATTTGAGAGTCATCTACGTGTTGATGAGGTATACGTGTACATTACTGGATGAGATCAATTAGAAAACTCCTATTGATACAGAAATGATGTATGAGGACTGAGCCCTATATCCTTTTAGTGCTTAGAGGTCTGGTCAATAAAGACAAACCAGAAGAGGTACTAAAAGAGAAAATCCAGTGACATAGGAGGAGAAACAAGAGTTTTTTCTGGAGGTCAGGTGAAGAAACGGTTGCAAGAAGGAGTTATGATAGTCATGTCGAATGTTCCTTATGCCCAGTTACATGAGGCTTAAGATATACCATTAGATTTAGCAACATGGAAACTACTGGTAATCTTGAAACCAGTGTTCTTGTGAAGGGATAGGCATGGAAACCTAGACGGATTAAGGAAAGTGGTAATAGTAAATATAGGCATTTTGAGGAATTTTGCCGTAAAAGTGAGCAAAGAAATGAGGAATTGGCTAAAAGTGTATGTGAAATATATGCAGGGAAATACGATAGCATAATTGTACAGCAATGGGAATTTCCCAGTAGGAAGAGAATAATTCATGATTAAGGGGAAAATAGATAACAGCACAGACAAATGGAAATGATAAGGGACGGTGTAAATTGTTATGTAAACTTGATCATATATTTAAATGCCAGCTATCCTCCTATTTTTTTAAAAAAAATTTAGTTTAAACTTTCTTGAATTCTCTAAGTAAAAATGATAGCATAACAACCTTAGAAGGGTTTAAGCTTTCAAAATGTCTTTCCCTCATCCCACTTTGCAACATTTTCAGCATAAGCTGTTATCTTTCAACATACTCTATGCTCTTGCCCTCTGGCTTATCTAATCTAAACATGTTTCTGTTAAACTCTACTATAACCCCTAACTGAGAATTGAATGACATTTATTCAAACTTCAACACCAGATTAAGATGCCCAAAGTTATGCTGATATCTAGAAAATGTTACTTTTTCTTGTGTGCTTTGAAGCCAGATAATTTAGCTTCAGGCAATCAAAGCATATTCCTCTTCAAGGCTGATTTTTCCAAAAGCAGCTGTTTGTATTCTAAAGCTGAATCTGTGTGTGAGTCATTAGCACAGTGTTTACAAGTTTGCTTTTTTTTCTGTATGGCTTCTCTAAAACTGTATTACAGTTTATGTTTTCTTTCTAAACATTCTCCTATATTAATTCATCCTCTGGTGTGGGAATATATGAAGCATGAATTCAATCATCTACCCAATCAGATCTTGTTGTTTAACATTAAATATTTCAAAATGTATTACATCCCCCTTTATTATACTTGAACCTAATAATGCAATATCCAGGGAAACTTCCTTTTTGACACAACTAATATTAGATAGTGAATTTAAACAATGATTGATTAGTTTGGGCACCTTACAGAGTTAGGATTAATTTCAGGGACAAATTATTTTACTGTACAACATCACTCATGCCACTGCTGTAGGCAAGCATCATTAATCCTAGCAATTGATTGTTCATCTTTTTGATCCCTACCATCAAAATGCTTCATTTAAGACCTCCTAAGTCAAGTTCTTACTAATTTGAGGATCTTGGACACACATAAAAATGTAAATATCAATATGAATAGAATTACTGTCAAAGTTTGGATATTTATTCCACATAGAAGTTACTTTTGTGTATGGTATGAGGAAGGGATCAAACACTGATGTTCCCTGATCTAAAATCTAAGACCAAATAGCCGTTCCCCATGTACTCAGTATACAATGGAGGTACAGAGACCATAGAGCTATAATGAAGGCTTCAATTTGGAAAATGGAAAATTGGGAAATCTGGCCAGTCTAGCAAGTGCTCCAATAGCCATTTGCTATATCATTCTGAAATGCCTCTGGGAAAGCATTCAAGGATGCCCTACTGTAGAATGAAAAATATTATTCAATTAATTCACTCTATGTTCCTTGAGGGGAGCTATTTAGTCCACTGCCCTACTTGGTCCTTGGTTCTGCCCTATGGGTGATTATTCCATTACCACTATTATACTGAGAAACATACACTGGGCATTAGGGGGAAAAAATTTTTGTCTTTGTAGGCTGAACAGCCTTCTCGGCTATTTACTATCTGGACAGTGCTGGGGATCCAATGGCCATTTTATGTCTTGAAGAGACAGTTTAGAATTTCTTAATCTACCTCATGGTTTTACAGTGCAAGCCTTTTAAAAACTTCAAAGACTTCTATCTAGTTGCATCCAGCAAATCCAATAACATTATGTATAGTCTTTCTAGAAGGTTAATTTGTCTAATATCTCTGCTTTGATGTCCCCTTGATACTTTTTGTTTCTCGATTTCATTGCAGGTCTCTGCACCATCTCAGGAGTTAATGGAAAAACTATAGAAATTTAGCCTCTTTTCCTTAAGCTATTTCTTCTAATTAAAATGATTTATTGGAACAACCTTCTTAGTTGGACCTTTCCACTCAGACACCTTAGTTGATTTAGAGGTTTTAACAAAATCAGTGTATCAGCTATTCCCTTGATTTAAGCATTCCCTTGTTGCTGAGGACTAATCCATTTTTATTAGCCAAAGAATTTCACCATTTTATCCTTTTACTGCTTGGAGTTAAGAAGCAGATATCTTTTCATCTCTACAAATCCCCAAATTTCTGATCTTTATCTATTCTCTTTCTTATCAACCTTCAAGATAATGACAGCAATTTTTTTTTCTGGGCTTATATCTTCTTGGTAAGTTCTTGGCAAATATAGCTAATAGCTAATTAGCACTAATACATAATTTTATTAATACAAAAAATATAATATGCTGTTTTCCAACATATTTTCTTAGATTTAAATGCTCATTGAGTACACTGTCTGCCTTTCAAATTACTGTAATGTTCAGTCTTTCCAGTCACTTGTCCACTGAAAATCATACATTGCCATCATTCCAGTCTCCAGAAACAAAAAAACCTGAAGCTACTACAACTGAGCACTAACATGACAAAAACCTAGGATAACAGTTACTTATGGTAGCTTTTGTATTTTTTTAAGAACTAAAAAAAAAAAAAATAGGACAGTGCAGGTTATACTACAATAAAAAACACTGAGCCAGGTGCAGTGGCTCAAGCCTGTAATCCCAACACTTTGGGAGGTTGAGGTGGGTGGATCACCAGGGATCAGGAGTTTGAGATCAGCCTGGCCAACATGGTAAAACCCAATCTCTACTAAAATACAGAAACTAGCTGGGAGTGGTGACAGACACCTGTAATGCCAACTACTCAGGAGGCTGAGGCAAGAGAGTTGCTTGAACCTGGGAGGTGGAGGTGGAGGTGGAGGTTGCAGTGAGCTGAGATCATGCCACTGCACTCCAGCCTGGGTGAGAGTGAGTCTCTGTTTCAAAAAGAAAGAAAGAAAGAAAGGAAGGAAGGAAGGAGGAAGGAAGGAAGGAAGGAAGGAAGGAAGGAAGGAAGGAAACACTGAAATATCTGTGATTCCAAAAAATTTATTTCTTATTCAGTTTACATCTTCAATGTGATTTGTTAGAAATATTTACTCCACCAGGGACATTACCTAGTGGAAATTCTATACACTCACATACATCAAGGAGTTCCATAGACTGGGAATAAATTTAGGGAATCACATATTGCTCTAAAAGGCTTCAGCTGGAAATAAACATATTGCTTCCTTTCATATTTCATTAGTCAAAGCAAGTCAACTACTATATTAGTCCATTCTCACACTGCTATCAAAAACTGCCCAAGACTGGGTAATTTAGAAGAAAAGAGGTTTGACTCACAGTTCCATAAGTCTGGGAAGGCATCAGAAAACTTAGAGCCATGGTGGAAGAGGAAGCAAATATGCCCTTCTCCACATGGTGGCAGGAAGCAGAAGAATGAGAGCCAAGAAAAAGGGAAAGCCTCTTATAAAACCATCAGATATTGTGAGAACTTACTGTCTACCCACCTGACAAAGGGCTAATATCCAGAATCTATAAAGAACTTAAACAAATTTACAAGAAAAAACAACCCCATCCAAAAGTGGACAAACAATATGAGCAGACACTTTCCAAAAGAATACATTTATGTGGCCAACAAACATATGAAAAATAGTTCATCATCACTGGTCATTAGAGAAATGCAAATCAAAACCACATTGAGATATCATCTCATGCCAGTTAGAATGGTGATCATTAAAAAATCTGGAGAAAACAGATGCTAGAGAGGATGTGAAGAAATAGGAACATTTTTACATTGTTGATGGGAGTGTAAAGTAGTTCAACCATTGTGGAAGACAGTTTGGCGATTCCTCAAGGATCTAGAACCAGAAATACTATTTGACCCAGCAATCTCAATACTGAGTATATACCCAAAGGATTATAAATCATTCTATTATAAAGATACATGCACACATATTTTCATTGTGGCACTGTTTACAATAGTAAAAACTTGACCAACCCAAATGCCCATCAATGATAGACTGGATAAAGAAAATGTGGCACATATACACCATGGAATACTATGCAGCCACAAAAAAGGATGAGTTCATGTGCTTTGCAGGGAAATGGATGAAGCTGGAAACCATCATTCTCAACAAACTGACACAAGAACAGAAACCCAACCACCACATGTTCTCACTCATAAGTGGGTGTTGAACAATGAGAACACATGGACATAGGGAGGGGAACATCACACACTGGGGACTATCAGGGGGTAGAAGGGGGTTAAGGGAGGGATAGCAGGGGGTGATGGGATTGGGGAGGGATAACATTAGGAGAAAAACCTAATGTAGATGATGGGGGGATGGATGCAGCAAACCATCATGGCATGTGTATACGTATGTAACAATCCTGCATGATCTGCACATGTATCCCAGAACTTAAAGTATAATAAAAAAGAAAAGAAAAGAAAAAGCAAAAAAAAGAACTTACTACAATGACGAAAGCATGGGGGAAACCACCAAACAAAATTATTCTTAGCTCACTAGTTCAACCAATACATGGCAAACAAACCTTAAAATAGGAACAAAGGAAACTAGGAGACCAAGAAACACATGAAAAGAATGAGACATTTTGTGATGCAATGGTAAGTTTCTGTAACCCTACATCTAGTTTCAATATGTGCCCTTAGAATAGGGACAATTAATTGGTGGAAAGTCAAACACAGATCTAACTATATTCCTGGCGTAACCTGACCTTTTCTCATATTGAAGATGAAGCCAGTACATGTAGTCATTTAATTTCAATTAAGGTTCACGTCATAATTGTTAGAGCTTCTCTGTCTAGGCTTTTAAGGAATTACTGAATGAAATTATTGGATTCTGTTTTCAACCAGGGCTGTAGTCCCAAAGCTTAAGCATATAAATTATTTGTAGATCATAAGGTTTTAGTGCACGATTCTCTTTACAAATGATCAACTACCACATATTGCTATGTAACACACTACCTAAAAGCCAATCGTTTATAACAGTAAGTCTTTATTATAGCTCAGGAATCTGAAAATCAGCTAAGTGGTCACCTTGGTCTCAAGTATATTTCTGCATCAGCAATGGGTCATAGAGGATCACTATTGATCTTGATTGGCCTTCTCAAGTTTGGGGGGTTAAGCTGATTGTTGGCTAGTCCATTAGGGCCTCATCTCTCTCAGAAGAATCTCTTTCATGCCTCAAGCAGGTATGATCATTCTTATGGTAAAGAGAGAAGTTCAAGCGAACACGAATTGCTTTCTTGAGACAATGACGAAGAATTAGTACAGATTTAATCCTACTGTATTCTATTGGCTAAGTCAGAAGGCAAGCCCAAATTCAAAGAGAATGGAAAAAACTCTCTTTAGTGAGAGAAACTGCAAAATCACACAAAGCATGTAGTTAAAAGAAGTGAAAAAAAATTGGCCATTTTACACTCTGTCACCACTTTTAAACTTTAATACACAGAATATTACCTCAAATGTTTTCCCCCTGTAGGTGTGCTAAGTTTCACCTAAAAACAGAATGGAAACTGAGAGATTCTAACTTCATATATTCACGTGGTTTGCTATTTACTTCCAGACAATAATCTCAAGTTAGCTTATCATGATTAGTTACTTAAGACCTCATGAAGCCTTTTGATTTTAGTAACACAGGCATTGCACCCATCATAGTGGAGTGATTGTTTTTGTCAATCAAATGAAAATCAGAGACTTTTTCTTCTTCTTAGGTTGAGGTAGCAAAAAAAAAAAAGTCATTATTAATAATTATAAATTTTATTTCTCTCACTATAGCATTTAGCTTTATTCAGAATATCAATAAAGAACCATATTAATTTTAAAAGTAAGTTGAACCTGGCTTTCAGAGTAAAACCAATGGAATAGTAACATGAAATAAAAGGAAATAAAGTAAGAATTGTGTAGATTTGCTTATTAACAAATAATGAAGGGTGTGGGACCCCCAGGGGTACTTAAGGAGGGGAAAGAAGAACATAGCAAAAAAATAAAATAAAATTATACACATAGGGACAATTCATAGCCAAGAAACTGTTGAAAAACATTCAGAGCTACAGATAGTCTACAGTAAGTGCAATTGAAAACCCTCAGCTTGAAAACGAAGACAGCCAGCTGATCAGGAAAACAATTCAGAAAGATTTGAGAAGGAAAGACTAAGAAGATTGGTTTAAAATACTTCAAACAGTATTTGATTGTGTTCAGTGTAACGCTTGTTGTTTTTTTTTTTGTTGTTTGCTTCTGGCAGTTTTGTTTTGTTTTACTTTTTGGGAGAAAACATACATATATTTCATGGGGGAATATGGTCAGAAAATTTATGAACTTCAATCTCTTAAGAATTCACATTAAAGATGAACCATCCTAAAAAGACTCACGCAAGGCAAAAACAGATAAAATCCTGGTCTAACTTATATTCTATGTAGAATTATCCAAAACAATGGTGACAGGATTGATAAGATTTGTCTTAATGTCTTCATATCTCACCATGGAACAAACTTCAGGGGAGAATCTACAGAAACATCATAGGAACACAAATGTCTGAACCCAAGATCAAAGGAGTAATAAAGGAAAGCAGACATTATTACCTAGCTTTTTACACGGTAGAGAAAGAAAAATGAACAAGTTAAAATGCACATTAAAGCTTTAAAACCCAAATTGGCCTTTTTTAAATGATTGAAAGCATACAGAATAAAACACTAGGGACATACGTCATTGATACAAAGAAGTGTTGCACAGAAGTGATTTAACTACTACATGAAATATCATCAGTTATATACTGATTACTAGAAAATTTTAAAATATGAATAAAAGACCATAAGAAATACATATTTAAAAAATAAATATTTCTACTCACTGGGTCCCTGAATATATTGTTTTAGAAAAAAACATATTGAGCATGATTCTCAACTGAGACAAAAGAAGGACAAAATGTAAGACTTTCCCCAAGGAGTAAAATTAATAGGTCTAAAACTTTCTAGATCAAATGTAATAGCACAGCCATTGTTTCAAATGGCTAAAAATGTTTTAGGAAATGTTAAGATAAAAAAAATCCTCAAAACTCTGAGTCCAGGAGTCCAGTAAATGGTCTTTCTAGCAATCCCTGTTGCTATTGAAAATTTTTAACTTTCCTATTTCTAGATAAAAAGTGTTGATTGACTTGAGCTCTGGCAAAATCTGCAGCTCTGTTGATTCTTAGTTATTCATCTCCGAATGGCCCATGAAATATCACCTTCTATTATCTCTTTTCCTGGATTTTACTGGTGAAGAAATTTTGGCATTCATAACAAGGGCAAATTGGAGCAATGATATTTGTGAAGTTAGAAACTCATAGGCAAATAAGGGCTTTTCATGATTATTTATCCTCATTTCCTTCATCTCACACTCCCAATTTCTTCCCATTTCCTCTCCCTCCCCCATTTCTTTCCTCTAGATAACTACACTTTGTCTATAGTTTTTGACTGGCCAGAGTAATGTGGCTATAAATATTTTGGCATAATTTTGATAGTATTATAACTTGCTTGACTTATCTTGAAAATTTCATATAGGAGTATGACAAGTACATTGATATTCTCTTGTGTCTTCTTTACTAGCTCTTTGGAAAATAAGGTCCCAGGAGAGACATGAGGTTGGGTTGACGTAACTTTGTAAGTACAAACAAACTGTACTTATTCAAAAGGAAGATAGCCCAAGCTGACACTGTTGATAGACATTTATTTCCACCCTGGCATCTGAATGAAATATGTATGACAGCAAATAAGAAGAAAATGATGGCGCTAAAAAGGGAAAACTTCATACTTTATTCTTACTGGATCCAATAAAGGACTTTTTTTTACTTCAACTTATCCGTTTGAGCCAATAACATGAAGTGAATAATTTTTTACATTTGGAGAATTCTTCTATTGCTGGCAGTATGTTATAATTTATGTTGGCATTTGCTTCTTGCCTAATCTTAGCTCAGCTATATTCAACAAAGGGCTAAGCATAATTGAAGGTGGGAAATAAAATAGGCAGTAGAATTGTAGTCAGTAATAAAGTATGCTTTGGGGTTAATTTATTAATATTTCATTCTGGCACCATTTTAGAGATTTCTGGGGCACAAGGTGACATACTCACCCCGGATCCTAGGAAAATACGTAAAGAAGCAGTAGTTATTATTGAGGAAGTATATTGATAAAGGAGGGCTAAGGCATGCATGACATGGGCTTGGATCTGTCCCCCACTGAGGGAGGACAAACATCAGTTGTCTATAGATTTAACTACTAGGTTTGCTGGGATAATAGGACAATAATCTGGAGAGTAGTGGAAAACATGCTTCCAAAGAAAGTAAGAAATTTCTACTGCACTCCAGGGGAGGGAATCATTTTGGATCATCATTTATTGTTCCTTTCTTGTTCCACCTTGTCAAAGGAAAAGAGACTAATGCTGGTGAATGTCCATCTTGCATAAAAGTTTAAGAGATCTCTGTAAAAGCTGAAGAGGTCTTACACAAGACCTAGATTTTTGTTGCTCTCTCTCAGAGAGGCCTACCTATTGCAGTGTGTGTTTTCTTCATTAATCCCTCTTTCGTGTGTTAAGAAGTTTCAGGCAGAGATTCCCCATTCTGCGAAGAAGGCCTGTAATTTCTCCATTCCTCAGACTATAACTAAGTGGGTAGATGAGGTAGAATGTATTATTTTTTTTAGTCACTACCCCTTCATTGCAGAAGCAAGTATCTATGACCAAAAGAATAATGTAGTAGACTATATCGTTTTGAAACTAGTTACTGCTCCCATCAACCAGATGTATTATACATTCCTACATATTGATGCCAGTCTTGGCCATGTGACTTGCTATGTCCAAAAAAACATGAATGATAATGATAATGCCACTTCTAACACTTCTAAGCAGAAGCTTTGAGAGCTATAACGTGATGATTCTGTTTATTATTCTCTCTAAAATGAATCTGATGTTTCCTACTCCTCATCCTGATGCTAAAATAAAGGAGACAGGGACCAGAGCCACAGGCTACTCACAGTCAAACCATAGTTGTCATGTAATATCAGCAATCTTTTATTGTACTAAGACATTAAGATTTGGGATGTACTTGTTACTGTAGCATAGCACAGACAAAGGTGACTAATACAGTAAGTGGTAACTATAATTAGGATGCTTCAGTAAAAAATCTAGAATGAGTGTCTTTGGCTCTGGGACCAGGCAGGTGACATTCACCCAACTATTATTGGTGCCAAGAGAGATGGAGATGCATGCTATACAGTGGCAAACTTCTGCTAACGAGCTTGTGGCTTTAGCTAAAGTTGAAAAACAGAATTCAGTAGTGTGACTTAATTTCCAGGACTGAATTTAATATATATTTTAATAATCTGTAAGACATATATGACATCAGAAAATAAGCGGCTAGTTTGCAAACAGATTAAAAAGGAGTTTATGAAATCTAGAAATTCTGTAACCTTCAAAGTTAGAGTGTAACTGGTTCTCATTTCTACCCATAAAAATAGATAAAATCGAAAAATGAAAAATACAAAGTCTGCGAAACCTCAACCTAGTGTCAAGGCCAAATCTAATAGAGCTATATGAATTTTAAGGCATCTGAACTGGTTAATGCAGCATCCATTAAATCTATTTAATTGGACAAAATATCTTGGAAGAAAAAGACTAAAGATTTGACCCTTCCATAGGAGACCTAATAAATTAAAGTTGCCCTTAATTAAATCTAGAGACCTTTATTTTAAAGAGCTAAGAGTGTAGCATGAGCACATAAGGGCTAAATTGCATAAAATAGATAAGAAGTTTGGACTATCATTCAGCCATAAAAAGGAAGTTCTGTCATTTGTGACAACATGGGTGAACTTGGAAGACACCATGCCCAGTGAAATAAGCCAGTTACTGAAAGACAAATACTGCATGATTCTACTTATATGAAGTATCTAAAACAGTCAAATTTATAGAAGCAGACAATATAGTAATGATTATCAGGGGCTGATAACTCCTAGAAAAATGGAAAGTTGCTCTAAAATGGGTATAAACTTTCATTTTTGACAGAAAAATAAATTCTAGATATCTGCTATACAACATAATACCTATAGTTAACAATATAGTATTGTGTACTTCAAAATTATGAAGGTAGATCTCATGTTAAGTGCTTTTAATAGACACACACACATAAGTAAAGGAGCACAAGGAAACTTTGAGAAGTACTGAATATGTCTGTTACTCTGATTATGGTGTTGGTATCACAGGTGTTTGCATATGTTCAAATACATCAAATTGGTCACAACAAACATGCGAGGTTCTTTGTATATCACAACAAAGCAAAAGAAAAATTAGCTGACCACATTTTTGAGAGGGTTGTACTGCTAAAAAAAAAAAAAAAAGCCATGAATTAGGTTGAAAAAGCAGCAAGCGAGGAGCAAGCACCTAATCAAAGTATGTTCTACATGTCTGGTACAGGAGGGCCCTCAACATGCTGATGCCAAAGAACTTCAGAATTACTAAGGAACAGTGATTGCTGAACATGGTTGATACGGTTTGGTTCTGTGTCCCCAGCAAAATTTCATCTCAAATTGTGATCCCTGCCTATCAGAGGAGAGATCTGGTGAGAGATGATTGGATCATGGGGGCAGTTTCCCCCAGGCTGTTCTCATGATAGTGGGTGAGTTCTCACGAGATCTCAGGGTTCAAACATATGGCACTTCCCTCTTCACTCTCTCTCTCCTGATGCCATGTAAGACATGCCTTGCTTCCCCTCCAGCTTCTGCTATGACCGTAAGTTTCTTGAGGCCTCCCTAGCCTTGTGGTACTGTCAATCAATTAAATCTCTTTTCTTTACAAATTACCCAGTCTCAGGTAGTTCTTTATAGCTGTATAAGAGCAGACTAATGCAAAGGTGTATTCTCCTTTACTGAATAGCAATGTTTATAGGGGTTACCCCTCCACTATTCCATTACATAAATAAGTTGTAGGGGAAAATATACATTTATTGTATAGTTAATAACTCTCCAAATTAGCAAAGCCACATCCAGAGGTGATGCAAACATAATCACTCACAGACTTTGAATCTGACTCTATGATTGACACTGTACTTCGGGAGAGGCTGAATGTGTTTTGCTTATGAAAGAAAAGGAAACAAATATTTACACCCAAAGTGTGAACTTTTCTCAACTGTATTATTACTGTAAAAATATCCACAGCTTCTTTCCAAAAGGTAGATTACATATCTCTGTCACTCTAATACCAAGCTTGTCATTTGACTTGTTTTAGTCAATGAAATATCTGTCCAAGTGACAGGTGCTACATCTAAGAAAAGTTATTTTACAAATCAGCCACTTCTTTATTTCTCTGTACCACCAGCCTAATAATATCCTGAATAACATCTACATCTTCATTCTGGATCCTGGAATAAAGACATAGAACCGCGCCTAATATGACCTACAGCCAATCCAATGTAAACAAGAACTAAACCTTTGTTTTCGAAAGCCACAGATATTTAAGATAGCACGTTACCACAATAACACCAAAAAATAAATAAATAAATAAATAAATAAATAAGCTGACTAATACAATGACTTGGTTCAGTGAAATATATCAGTACCAGTGGCGACCTCTTGTCTAAGTAGAATTCTGCAATTCACATACCAGTATTCTAATTAAAATAAAAGTCTGTATCTCAACTGATTGAAAACTTGGAAAACTTTCAAATCCTAACATTATTTGATTGCTTTATATGTCCCAGACACTCAGATAAGTGCTTTACAGTTTTGACCTCATTATAACTCATGAAACTGTATTGTTCTATCATTTAAAAGATAAAGCATCTGAACTGAAGAGATTATGTAACCAACCTAAAGTTGCTTGGATTTTAAATGTTCTGATTCCAGATCCTTCATAGCTAACCACTGTTCTCAAGTACTCAAGATAATCTTTCTCCTCTAATACTTTCTCTTTCTTCTCCCCAATACACAGTGTCCAGTATGTGAAATTAACCTCTCATTTGAACTATGCTTACAATGATCCTTTGTCTAAACAAAATATCAGAACAGGGTCTGACCACAAATTTTGTGATGAAAAAGAATCTTAAAAATGTATTGCCCCCAAAAGGAGCAACATGAAGCAACAGGCAGTACTAAAGTCCTTTACCTTTCTGCTTGCAGTTCTAGACAAAGGCTGTACTAAGGTAACCTTCTAACCTAACAGAAAACAAATCCTTCTAAGCACATTCAGCTGGTTTTCTCCCCTCAGGCTCAGCATCAACCTAAGAGGAGCACCTCCAACAGCTATAACAGCAATAGACAGCAGATGTTTTCTCTTTAGCTAGACTAAAATTGAATACTAAAAAATCACTGCAGTTCTGCTCCCTGCCTTTTCTAAATTGCTCTCTGTGTAACCCTATGTAATCCAGCAAACCAATACAGTCTTAATATAAAACACAATGCAACTGTATTTTATGATTGCCTTTACAATGCATTGGAATAGTGGAAGGAACACCAGGCTTGGAATTTGCTCCAGCTATTTTCCTTAAATTTGTCCTTTTAACCTCTGAAATTTGGGTCTTAATCTGGAAAAAGCAAATGATATCTCAGATTTCTGCTGTTTAAACTAAAGGAATTAAACTTAAGATAATACATTGATATGATTTGGTTCTGTTCCCACCCAAATCTCATCTTGAATTGTAGTTCCCTAAATCCCCAACTGTTGTGGGAGGGACCTGGTGGGAGGTAATTGAATCATGGAGTGGGTCTTTTTTTGTGCTGTTCTTATGATAGTGAGTAAGTCTCAGGAGATCTGATGATGGTTTTATAAAGGGCAGTTCCCTTATACATGCTCTCTTGCCTGCCACCAGGTAAGACATGCCTTTACTCCTCCTTCACCATCTGCCATGATTGTGAGCCATCCCCAGCAATGTGGACCTGTGAGTCCATTAAACCTCTTTTTCTTTATGAATTACCCCATCTCTGATATGTCTTTATTAGCAATGTGAGAACAGACTAATACATACACTGATCAGTCAAGGCTAGGTGACAACTTCTAAATTTCATCAGCTTCAAACAAAGTTCATTTCTTTTTATATGTGCAAAATGTGGCTGGTGAGTGACAGGGGTGGAGACTAATCCACAGTCACTCAGGGTCTGAGGTAGACACTACCGTCTTTGAGCTATACCATGGGGTATTTGTGATCTTCATTTCACTGTGGTCAGGGAAGACAGTACTAAAGAATCTCACACTAAAAATTAAATGCCTTAACCAGAAAGTGACAATTTCACTTTCTGTCACAGATCATGGCTCCATCTAACTGCTGGAGTGCAGTTAGTAATAGAAACTAATTCCTCCTATATGAGAAAGATACAAGAACAATAGATGGATGAGTACTAGAAGTCCCTTTCATAGCTACTGTTGGTGGCACATTTCATCCATAGCAGACATTGTCAGTATACATTCATATTATTTAACAATTTCTTAATCTTTATATACTGAGTTTTACTCTCCACACAATCATAAATTAAAATAAGTTCCAGTGCTGAGGCTTTTCACAAACTATTCCATGAAGTATTAGAGTATGTGAGCCATTTCCAAAATTTTCTGTGGAAACACTGTAAATCATTTAAGTAATAAGCATAGGCTCATGAAAATATCAACAACTGAACATCGAATTAACTGAAAGACGAGAGGGAGAAGAGACATGCAATGAATGGCACAGTGAAACCTCTAGAACAGGGACAAAATAGGAAGACAATAAGTTTTGCTAATATTTATGACTCTTTGGTTTGAACTTGTTCACCCTGTGTCACATCTGATAACTAATTAGAATCTGTAGTGTGAATTTGGGTTTTATTTGCACTTCCATTTTGAAAACAAAAATGTTGTGTTACAGATAATTGAAATGTTGTTAAAATGTATGTATATTAATTTTAATTATAACTGCTCTGTTAGCTAAATATCCTGTTTTCCAATTGCTTTACGCAGAGACTGCTAATAAGACCTAAGATGGACCTTAAAATCTGAATTTATGTTAAAAAATTAATGTCAGAGCACTTCCTCCAATGTCTGTATACTAAACTAACTGAGTAGAGTTATTAAGAATATTTTAGGTCTTGAGATTCTTCTTAACTACTCATAGCACATTTTGATTAAATCATAAGGAGATTTCAAAGGTTGTTATTATTTACTGTGTGAGGGAAACATATTTTTGTAGAAAGGCATAGGTCAATATGTTCAATAATTTTTAAGGACATTTGTTAGAATTCTAATATTTAAGTGTTCAAGAAAAATTGTTGCCCTTACATTAGGCAATTATAGTGACAAGAATAGATTTGTTATATATAGCGTAAGTATTTTGGGGGTAAGAAAAATTTTGGAGCAAGCTAGATAACAGTTATACAGGAAGAGAATGACCTTTCCATTATGCAGCAGTCTTCCTTACCAAGAAGAAGTTTGAACAAAGAATCAGAAACGTACGATTATGTTCAGTTTTCAAGAATAGTGCTCCAAAGTGAAAAGAATTTTTGTATGCATTTTACTAGTAATAAAAGTCAGAATCTTAAGCAAGAAAAATATAAAAGGTCTGGAGTGACAACAGAAAAAAAGGAAAGGCTGGAGAACATGAGTTTACTTAACCTCCAGAACAGAATCGAGGCAAACAAAGAACACTTGGTGAAGACACAGCAAACATAGACACACAGATATTTAATCAGCTAAGAGCTACAGCAATGTGAAGCTATATAACAACACTGGTCATCAAATGCAAAGTTAAATATGTTCAGGCCTAGTGCTTATAGCTGTTGCCTATTTCCTGGAAGTTTCAATCTGAGTTTTAAAATAAATTTGACATGAAAGCCGATCAAGTCGCTGTACAGACAAGTAAAATTAGACTTACCTACCCTCTTAGGTTTAATAAAAATATTTTAGAATAGCTGCTCATTGTTTATAGTCTGTCCATAGGTTGACTAATAATAATAATGTTTTCACAAATAATTTACTTTTATAAAGATTAGATCATGGTTTATCCTACATATTTTATGAAAGGAATATCATCCATCTTATCTCTATTTTTCCTATTTAAAAAAACTTAACATGCAAGCATACATCCTAAGGAAATATCCAGGATTACAATGATATGTTCAATCCTAATTTGTAAAATCAAACAAAAATAGTGCTATTGTTTAATTTTATGCTATTAGATGTTGTTAGTTTTAGCTGTTACCCTGCTCAGAGGTAATGAAACTATCACAACTATTCACTCAGAAGCAATGAAATTTATATTCACTAATCAATCTCAGACTGTTAATGCAAATTTAATATATGCAGATAAGGAGGAGACATAATACTTGTCTCATCTAATATTGCTCTCTCCATTAATTTCCTTCTTTATTCCTAGAATAAATGTTATAATATGATACCTGATCATTTAGAATATAAACTGGTAATACATTTTACACTAGTAAGCCAAGGGTCAGCCTCCAAACTTTTCAAAGATAAACTTCCTTCCTCTATGCTATTTGGAAATAGTGCCATTTGACATGACTGAGTTATCCGAACTGGCAGTTTTATTTTAAAGAAATGTGCTTCTCACTGCTCTCAGCTCTGCCACAGACACCTTTGGCTTTGTTTCTCTTCAACCCTAAGCATTCATTCCATAAATTGTTGCACTGGCCTTAGTTGAAGCATTCAAAGCAGAAAAAATAACAGAAAACCAAAAGCAGTTCTTTTAAAAGATTGCTTTGAAAGACTCAAACTCCAAGCTAATTATCAAAACTATCTAAAGTATAAAGGGACTTTGGAGTAATTTTCAGTGTAAGTAATCACAAATGACTAAGAATAACTTATTCAGTTAGATCCTTGTGACAACACATATGCATGTACATATGCACTGAAACTGTTTTTACTCTCAGATTAAAATCTTGAAAACAGCATCTAATAAGACTCTTCACGTATCTGTTTAAAAGAAAGTCAGATTTTTCAAGTCCCTTTCCTGTAGTTTCTTCCATGTAATTTGCACGCTAATTATTGCTTCTAGTTATTATTATTGTCTGACAGTTGAGAAATATTTTTCTGAAACAAATGGAAAGCTCCTTCTTGAAAAGAGCCTAAGGCTGAATTGAGACTAGAGAAGGAATCAGATTAGAGCCTGGAGTAAATGTACCTCTACAAAACTAGCATGGGAAAATAGTCATGAAAAAAGAAGGAGAAAGGGAAGGAAAAGGGAGAGGAAGGTGAAAAAGAAAAGGTGGATTAGGACCCAAGGACATCATAATTCATGATTTGCTGACAAACTCAGCTTAGGACTGAATTTTTCTGAAGTGGGATATCTGAAAAAAAGATATGGAATCCTGGATTGGTAAGCAAGTCAGTATACTTACTAACTTACAGCCTCTCCCTATTAGCATCCAAACAGAAGAAGAAAAAAAAAAAACTAGCAATTTGGAAAAGCAAATCCTCAGAAATGTTACCAACTTCAGTAAAGCATCTATAGTTTAACGAAAAAGAAGAAAGATGAATCAAGGACATAGAACTATACATTATATATTAAAAGTTAGTTTGAGTCAACATATTTATGTACAACATAAAAATATACAAACAGAATAAAAATCTGAGGTGATTTCAAATGAAGAGGTGGGGATGTGTATTTCACTGGCAGAATATAAGTAAAAAGTAAATCTAAACAATATTAAAAAATAAAAGTTAAAATATTCCTTTTAAATTTTAAGTGTAAGAGTGAAAACAAAATAAATGTAAGGAAAAATTACCTTACAGGATATACAAGGGAAGGTATAGATAAGGGAAACAAGAGTTAGAGAAAAATGGAATAATTGTCAGTAAAGGAAAAAAAAATCTCAAATAGTCTAATAGAATGAAATACTAACAAAATAAAAATAAAAGAATGATAAATAGGGAAGATAAAATAAGTTTACAGAAATAATCCCAAAAGCATAATCATAAAAAATGAGAATGAATTAAACTTTATATTTTTAGGCAGATTCTCTAAGATTCCCCACCTTGTCTTGCACCCATTTGTACATACATTCAAGGTACTTGCATGAAACTTACTTATAATAAAATAATCCCCAAAAAGTGAAAAAAAAAAAAAAATGAAAGCACATCTAGAAGGGTTCTGGTTAAATATATTTGATTAAAAAAACTTGCTCCCAAAACCTCACTGAAATATAAATAAAAGAATATAAAGCCTCCACGAACAAGAAAAGAGAACGGCAAAGGACACAATAGCTAATGAAATATGATAATACTGGCAGTCGGAAAGCAAATGGGTAAGTGGAGATATTATAAACCACATAAAACATACTTCAGTTTACAAGGGTCATCCAAGGAAATACACTGATTCATGTTGTTATGGGCAAGGCTCAGGTATGAGAGTCAGCCAACACTTCTGAAGACTGTTTTGTAGATGAAGCAGAAGAGAGGAAGACCTTAAAATCAATATAAAAAGTTACTAGGCTCCAGATCTCCTTTAAAAGCCAGTTGTAATGTCAGTACACCTACAAACCTTGAAAGAAACACAAGTCTCATTATTTGGATATGTAAAGGCAAAGTAACATTTGACTGAAGGAAAGCAGAAACTACTAGATGTGATAGCGTTATGCTGTAAATAGCGAGTGAAAGTCAACACACAAGGCAGAGACCTTCCCTCTCCACTTAACTCCTCCCCAAGCTTCCTCTCCAGTTCAATACAATAACTGCAGGCAAAAGACTAGACAATCTCTGTTTGAAGAAATAAACCAACCAAAGGAAAAATACAGTAATACCAGCAGTCATGTCTCCAAATAAATTACCCTATAAGTTAAAAAGTCTTAGATTTCCTTCCAAGCAGTCAGTATTGCCTTAATTGTTAAACATGAATAGATAATCAAGTAGCACCTCCCATTAGAGAACAATGTTAACATAGAGAGCAGAAATCAAACCAGAAAAGCAAAAAGGAAAGTAGAGAAACAAAGACAATAAAGGGACTCAAACTTTATATGTGTATGTGTGTATGTATATATATACATATATATATGAAATTACAAATGATATATTTGGTGAGAAAAAGAGATTAAGCTTCCATTAAATACTTCTAAAGGAAGAATCGTTCCAAGAAAAAAGAGTAGCATCTTCCAGTATTCTACTTGGATGGTGTAGTTATTAAGCCAAATTCAGGAAGGGGCCAAATCACGAGGCGGCAAGTGGAGAGAAGGCATCTCTACAATGAGCACTGACGTTTCCATACAGTTCATGGCACAATACTATCATATCTCTGTAATAAAATAACACTATCTAATAGTCTGTGTTGACATCTAAGTGCCTAGCACAATCCTGTCAAGATAATGGTTATTGTAAACAAAAACTTGAGATTTTCTTATTAGAAAGTCAAATAAATGGCTAAATTTACTATAGTTCTGAATAAAGCAAGAAATAGCAACATAAACAAATAATTTACGAATATGGATGTAAATGCCAGAATAAATGTTCAAATAAATGAAAGCACTTGAATCTAAACTTTAGGAATTAGGAAATGGAAATGTAAACCATGGTAATCTTGTTTATATAATATGACTTCTTGAGCTAT
>CAUYQU010075113.1:0-30766 GCA_963574635.1 Cheracebus regulus
TTGTGTCAGTTTACTGAGAATGATGGTTTCCAGATTCATCCAAGTCCCTACAAAGGACACGAACTCATCGTTTTTTATGGCTGCATAGTATAGTAAAGACTTGGAACCAACCCAAATGCCCATCAATGATAGACTGGACAAAGAAAATGTGGTACATATACACCATGAAATCTGACTCTTAATCAAGAAATTTAATCCACTTATATCTAAAGTTAAAATTGATGGATAAGAACTTTCTGCTTGTTAGGAACCAGGCTACACAGCAGGAGGTGAGCAGTAGTGACTGAGCATTACCACATGAACTTTGCCTTCCATCAGATTAGCAGCAGTATTATATTCTCACAGAAGCACAAATCCTATTGTAAACTGTGCATGCAGGGAAACTAAGTTGCACACTCCTTATGGTAATGTAACTAATACCAGATTATCTGACTTGGAACAGTTTCATTCTGCAACCACCTCCTCACCCCAGTTTAGCCAAATGTTAAACACTAAGACAGTAGGTGGAAAAGTTACCTTTCATAAAACCAGTCCCTGGTGCCTAAAGTTTTGGAATCACTGACAGGAACTGTAGACTTTATTTTCTTCTTATGGACACATTTTAAATTATTGATGTCAGATTACACTTCTTTCATATATTGTTTTTATTATCAAATTTCTGAGATTATAATTGTTCCTAATGATTTTGTTTTTTATTTTTTATATTCATATTACCATTATTTATGTGCCATCATTGCAGTATTAATTACATCATTCTCTATTTGTCTATATATTTACATTTATCAGTGAGATTTATACTTTCATATGTTTTCATTTTACTGTTTAATATATTTTTATATTTGAATAATTCACTGTAGCATTCTTACACAGCAGACAGATAGGTGAAAAATTCCCTCAGTTGTCATATTTCCAGAAGTTTTCCTTTTCTTTATTCTTAAAGATCTATTTTGCTTGGTACAGTGTTTGTTTTGGGGAGATTTTTTTTTCTTTCTGTTTATGGACTATATCATTCCTTTCTTTCCTGGGCAGCAAGTATTCTACTGAGAATTCAGTTGATAGTTGTATCAGCAATTTTTCCATATGGGACAAGTCACTGTTTTCTTTCTGTGTCTTACATTCTTTGTATTTTATTTTGATTTTCTTTAATTTTAATATGTCTCCATGTAGACTCACTTGTGTACAAACTATTTGAAGAACTCTGGTCTTTATTAACCCAAATGTCCATTTTCCTCTGTATATTTAAAATGCTTTCTGTCAGCATTTTTAATGTGTAATTTATCTTTGTTTTGTAGTTTCTCAATAAACAGAAAACAATTGTATACATTTATAAGGCACATGTAATATTTTGATATATACCTATAATGTATAATGTTTAAATTAAAGTAGGATATTCATTACCTCAAATGTTTATTATTTCATTGTATTAGAACTATTTCAAATCTTCATTTCTACAATAAATTATTGTTATCTATTGGCATCCTATGGTGCTATCAAATATTAGCATTCATTTCTTCTACCTAACTATATGCTTTTACCTGTTACTCCAATTTTTTTATCTCCCCCATACACCCCTACATTTCCCAGCCTCTAATGATAATTATTTTACTCTCTACTTTGATGAGGTCAATATTTTTAGCTCCCACATATGTGTGAGACCATGTTATATTTATCTTTCTGTACCTGGCTTATGTCACTAAACTTACTGGTTCATCCATGTTGTTGAAAATGACATAATTTCATTCTCTTAATGGCTTAGTAATATTTTATTCTGTATATATACTACAGTTTCCTTGTATCCGTTTGTCTGTTCATAAACATGTAGGTTGATTTTTATCTTTGCTGTTGTGTGGCTGCAATAAACATGGGAGTTCAGATGCATCCTTATTATATTGATTATCTTTTTTTTGGATATATATCCAGTACTGGAATTGCTAGATTATATGGTAGTTCTATTTTTAAACTTTTTAGAAAACTTCATACTGCTTTCCGTTGTTGTTGTACTAATTTATATTTCTACCAGTGGTGTTTAAATGTTCCCCTTTATACATATTCTCACCAACATCTGTTTTTTTTTATCTTTTGAAAGTACATATTTTAACTGGGATGAAATGATATCTTATTGTGGTGTTGATTTGTGTTTCCCAGATAATTAATGATGTTAAATACTTTCTTTCATATACCTGATGGCCATTTGTATATTTTCATTTGATAAATGACTACTCAAATATTTTCCATTTTAATTGGATATTTTTTGGTATTGATTGCAAAATATGTATTCTCATTATTAATTCATTCTCAGAGAGATAGTGGCAAATATTTTCTCCCACTTTCAAGGTTTTACCTGCACATTTTTGGTTGTTGTCTTTGCTGTGCAGAAGCTTTTTAGCTTGATATTATCCCATTTGTCTATGTTTGCTTTGGTTATCTGTGCTATTTAAATCTTACTCGAAAAATCTTTGCACAGACCAATGACCTGAAGCATTTCTCTTAGTATTTTTCTGTAGTAGTCTCATCATTTTCAGGCTTATATTTATGTCTTTAATACATTTTGAGTTAATTTTTCTATATAGTGACAGATAAGAGTCAAGATTTATTCTTTTGTATATAGATATTCAGTCTTTCCAGCATCATATTGAAGAAACTGTCCTTACCCCAATGTATGTTTTTGGCATCATTGTCGAAAAGGAGTTTGCTGCCAATGCTTGAATTTATTTCTGTGGACTCCATTTCCTTCTATTTATCTATGTTTGTTTTTATGTCAGTAATGTACTGTTTTGTTACTATAGCTGTGTAGTATAATTTAAAGACAGTGTCTGTGATCCTACAAGCTTTACAGTTTTGCTCAGTATTGCTATAGGTCCATTTAAATTTTAGGATTTTTTTTCTGTTTCTGTGAAAAATGGCATTGTTATCTTGAAAGGATTTGGCTGAATCTATAGATTTTTGGGAGTGGTATACATACTTTAACCATATTTATTCTCCAAGTACATAAGCATGAAGTACATTTCACTGTTCCTTATTTAATTTATTGTATCAGTGTTTTATAAGTTTAATTGTAGAAATATATTGCTACTGTCATTAGATTTATTTCCAGGTATGTTTGTAGCTATTACAAATTGAATTGTGTGTTTTTTTAGATTGTTCATTTTTGGGATATGGAAATGGTACTGATATTTTATTCTGCAACTTTACTAAATTGGTTTATCAGTTCTAACGATTTTTGTGGTAGACTATTTAGCTTTTTCTAAGTATAAGATTATGTCTTCTGCAAATAAGAACCAGTTGATTTCTATTCAATTTGGATGACCTGCATTTCTTTATTCAGTCTAATTGCTCTGACAAGGATTTCCAATACTAGAATAAATACAAATGTTGAAAGTGGGCATTCTTATGTTATTGTAAATCTTAGAGGAAAGGTGTTTATTTTTTTTCCATTCAGTATGATGCTAGCTGTGGGTTTGTCATATATGATATTTATGGTTGAACATTTGTTTATTCTACACCCAATTTGTTGACTTTTCTTTATAACGAAAGAATGATAAATTTTACTGAAATTTTTGCTGTCTATTAAGTGATTATATGGCTTTTGTACCTAATTCTATTAATATGTGTATCTCATTTATTGAGTTGTATGCACTGAATCTTCCTAGTATTCATTGAATGAATTCTACATGATCATGATGAATGATCTTTTTAATGTTTTGTTGAATTTGATTTGCTAGTATTTTCTAGAGCATTTCAGCATCTATGTTTATCAGAAATATTGGTCCATATGTTTTTCTCCTTCCAACTATTATCCTATTTTCAGGGGCTACCGGTGCAGGCTTTTTGGTTCGTGTAAACTGCATGTTACCAGGGTTTGGTGTACAAAATATTTTGTCACCAAGGTAGTGAGTATAGAGCCCGATAGGTAGTGTTTTTATCCTCACCCTTCTCCCATCCTACATCTACAAGTAGGTCCTGGAGTCCACTGTATCTCTTTTTGTGTTTATGTGTATTCAATGTTTAGTTTCCATTTATAAGTGAAAGGGTGTAGTACATGGTTTTCTGATTATGTGTTAATATGCTTAAGATAATGACTGCCAGCTGCATCCACATTGATGCAGAAGACATGATTTCATTTCATTTGTTAAATCCGTGCAATGTTTCATGGTGTATATGTGCCAGATGTTTTTATCCAGTCTATCAATGATGGGCATCTTGGTTGATTCCATGTCTTGGCTATGGTGAAAAGTTTTGCAATGAACATGTACATGTATGAGTCTTTATGGTAGAATGACTTATATTCCTTTAAGTATACTTGTCAGTTATACTATTGCTGTATCAAATAGTAGTTCTGTGTTAAATCCTTTGCAAGATCTCCAAACTGATTTTCATAGTAGCTGAACTAATTTAGATCCCCACCAGTAGTGTGTAAACGTTCCCTTTTCTCTTCAAAATTACAAACTTTTTTCTTCTTTTTAATAAAAGCCATTCTGACTGGCATGTGATGGTATCTTATTGTGATTCTTATTTGCATTTCTCTGATGATTGGTGATATTGAATATTTTTATTTTATATATTTGTTAGACACATGCATGTCTTTTTTTGAAAAGTGTCTGTTCATGTCCCATACACATGTTTATTGGTGTATGTTTATTTCTTATTTGCTCAATTGTATAAAGTCCTTATAGACTCTGGATCTTTGACCATTGTTACAGGCATAGATTGCAAATATTTTCTCCCATTCTGGAGGTGATCTGTTTACTCTGTTGATAGGTCCTTTTGCTGTGCAAAAGTTCTATAGTTTAACTAGATTACACTTGTCAATTTTTGCTTTTGTGAGAGTTGCTTTGACAGTCTTTGTCATAAAATCTTTGCCAGGTCCTATATCCAGAATGACATTTTTTAGATTATATTCCAGAGTTTTTAATTTTCGGTTATAGATTACAGTTTTTAATGCATCTTATGTTTATTTTTGTACATCATGAAAAGAAGGAGTCCAGTCTCAATCTTCTGCATATATTACTGTTACGGGATCTTTAGGGTGTTGTTTTTCTGGCTGGAAATCTGTAGCTAGTGGTACCTTTGCCCAAGTTTTGCTCAGGCTTGCTGGGCTTATTACACCAACTCAGTCTGACAGGCTGTGATCAGCTCATGCTACTGGCCTGGATGCAACACCTCCAAATGAAGACTGTGAGTCAGACATGAGGTGGCAAGGAGTGTGTGAGTGAGCATGGGGTCCAGCTACAGTGCCATCAAATATGCTGGCTGCTGCTATGGGACAAGTAGCTCTAAGTGCCAGCATGTGTGCTGGCTCTCTGTGAGGCTATGGCTGGACCAGGCACATTACAAGCAGCTCTCCCAGCTAATAACAGGGAATGCTGTGGCACTTGGAGACACCCAAAACCGCAGGGCCCCAAAGAGGGAGTCAGAGACCTCTCTTGGGGAGTTTCCAAGTGTGGAAACTCCAGAAAGCTGCAGCTTTTCTCTCCTTCTCTTCACCCATAACATGGCAAGCAAGGATCATGTTTCAGGCCTGTTTATGTCACAACTCTTTTAGCTTCACTGTTTAGTGGGTCCCTAGTTCTTGTCTTACGACCAGAAACAATGAGGTACACAGACACTTGAAGGGTGAGCAAGATGAAAAGAAGCTTTAATTGAGTAATAAAAAGCTCAGTCTCCCACAATGAGCAGCTCCCTTATACAGCCAGGGTGTCCTGTCGAGTGTTCACCTCCCAGCAGAGAGGGTAACTCCTCTGTGCAGCTGGTTTTCCCATCCTTTGTTCTGCTGTGGCTGAGCCCCAGGGATGGATGAGTTTCAGGAGGAAAGAACTATGCCAATTGGTCTATGGGTGGCCATGGGTGAGGCTGGAAAAGACACCACAAGCTTCCACTCCAATCTGTGGGATTGGCAGCCCAGCATCCCAGGCTTCAGATCCTTCCTGACCTAAATGTGGGTCCTCACTGGGGACCTACCTCCTTCCACTTAGGAGCCTATTTGCCTCCTGCCACTGCTCACGGTGCTCAGGATGTTTGTGTCAAGGGGAACCTGCAGACCAGGTCTGAGCTGCCTTCTACTTCTCCTCTGAGTCCCCTCCATGCTCATTGGCACTCAAAGTGCAGAGGGCACTCAGGCAGCAGGGGACTGGCATGTCAGTGCTGCCCCAAGCCTTCACACACTCGGCCAGGCTGGGACAGTGTCCAGTCTTTGCCCCAACCCTGCTATAAGATTAGAGTTGGTGCTGGGACCAGGAAAAGGCCAAGCAACAGGAGCAGACAACCCCAAGCCTGAAAGGGCATAGGACATTCCCAGGACCCTGAGGGTGCAGAGTCCAGAGATGCCCAGGTCCTGCACCTGGGAGGGCAGGACTCCTGACTGCACCATGGAGCATGCAGTCAGATCCAGCAATGCCTCCTCTGTGCAGCCTGGGACAGAAGCTCCAGATCCTCTAGGACCCCTCTCTGCCTGCACCTCTGTGCCTGACTGCTGCTACCCTGGCAGTGGGCAGCTTGGCTGGCTCCATCATGGCTGTTCCCAAGGCAGCAGGCTCCCTGGAGTCTCCAGCTTGTCCCTGGCTAGTGCCAGCTCCATGGAGCACACCACAACACTGCCCCAGGCCCAGTTCCACCTCCTGCCTGCACCTTCTCTGCAGTGGTGACACCAAAAACAGTGACGCCAGGCTGAATCTGGAGCATTGGAGGCTATGCTCCTCTCTGGCCAAGTAAGGGTGGGGGCAGTGCAATCAGCTGTGTCAGGGACGTGGCGTACAGGGGACCCACCACCACCACTGCGGTTCCTGGAGCCACTCCTGCCACCCCAGACAGCACCTCCCTCCTGCAACTGGCATGATGACAGTGGCTGCTCTGGATGGCCTGCTGCTGCCATCAATTCCCACTCTGAAAAGGTATATCTAACTGTCATTAAGATAAGCATCATGACTTCTCTTAACTGCTTTATGCTGATAGGGAGTGTATTAGGGTTTGCTAGAGGGACAGAACTAAATATATATATATATATATAGTCACATGATAAAGGAATAGAAAATAAAATGAAGATATATATATATGTGTATATATATACACATATATACACACACACACACACACATATAATGGGAGCTTATTAAGTATTAACTCACATGATCACAAAGTCCCACAGGAGGCTATCTGCAAGCTGAGGAGCAAGGAAAGCCAGTAGCTATCCCAAACTAAAGAACTGGGAGTCCAATGTTCAAGGGCAGGAAGCATCCAGCAGGGGAGAAAGATATAGGCTGGGAGGCTAGGCCAGTCTCGCTTTTTCACAGTTTTTTCTGCCTGGTTTATATTCGCTGGCAGCTGATTAGGCTGTGCCCACCAGATTAAGGATGGATCTGCCTTCCCCAGCCAACTGACTCAAATATTAATCTCCTTTGGCAACACCCTTACAGACACATTCAGGGAATCAATATTTTTTACCCTTCAAGCCAATCAAGTTGACACTCAGTATTAACCATCACGAGTCCATGCCTTGTCCACTTGAACTCATACATATCTCCTGAAATCATACATGATCTTCAAATAAAGACAATAATAAAGTTATAATTATGTCTAACATAATACAACTCTTCTTCATATGACTGGAAATGCAGCAATCCTCATCCCAAATACTATTACATAAACAATGCTTAAATGCTGATATAAAGTCAATAAATATTATGTCACGTGATAAAGGAATAGGAAATAAAATAAAGATATTTTCTTAGTACAATTGTATATGTGCACAAACATGTTTTCAACAAAAGAAGGAGGAAATACTCATGACAATTACAGTCCTCATTTCTGCAGCTTGTCACATGATCAAAGCTGGTATTGATGACTACCTTCTTCTACTACAAATTCTGTATTCCCTTTCCCTTCAGCAAGCACCTCAGCAGATCGTGGTTTCTTTCCTGATGAAGTGACTCAAATGTTCATTCCTGAGGGGTCTGGAACATTTGTAGTCCTGCCTGGATTGGGCTGTTGTAATTTCCCATTGACCTTAATCACAGGGCATGGTAATACTAAGAGATGCCCTACTGGATTTTCTGTATTGCATGTGTACTCTTCCTTATCTCCGTTATGGAGTAATAGACTGATTTCATATTGATAGTCCAGGTCAATTACACCAGCCAACACTGTAAGTACCTTCTTAGCCTGTTGACAAAGGTAGAAGTAGCCCAAAGTATAGAGGTGGCAATCTTCCAATTTAATAGAATCATTGCTGTGTTTCCTGGTGGCAGTGTTCCTCCCTCTGGAAGTAAGACCTCTAGGCCAGCAGAACGTAATGTGGGAACAGGAAGCAAAAATGTCGTTAGTGGATTACCGGGGAAGATGGTGAGTGGTGCCACTTTCACTTCCACCCCTTGGCTTCTGAACCCATGAAGCCAGGCTATAAGAGAAACAGTACCATATATTGGATGTGGATTCAGAGCATGCATGGCCTTCTGGAGAACTTTACCCCAGCTCTGCAAAGTATTATCATCTAGTTGGCATTGTAATCGTGACTTTAAAAGGCCATTTCACCATTCTATCAATCCAGTTGCTTCAGAATAATGGAGAACATGATAAGATCAGTGAATTCCATAAGCATGAGCCCACGGCTGCACTTCTTTAGCAGTAAAGTGAAGTTAGAGGCAATGCTATGTGGAATACCATGACGGTGGATAAGGCATTTTGTGAGTCCACAGATGGAGTCTTGGTAGAAGCATTGCATGTAAGATAGACAAACCCACATCCAGAGTAAGTGTATATACCAGTGAGAACATACCTCTACCTTTTCCATGACGGAAGAGGTCCAATATAATCAACCTGCCACCAGGTAGCTAGATGATCAACATGTGGAATGGTGCCATATCGAGGACTCAGTGTTGGTCTCTGCTTCTGGGTTGTTTTCCCTGAAACCATGGAGCCCTATCAACCTTGGCATCCTGTGAAGGAGAAACAGCCAAAGATAAACTGTTCATTATCAAGAGAGTGCCAAGCAGTTTCAGATGGCCAAGCATCAGAAGCAGAAACCCCCAAGCCTGTTGGGGCAGAGAGACCTTCCCAGGCTTCCAAGGGTTTAGACTCCAGAGACACCCGGGTCCTGCACCTTGGAGGGCAGGGCTCTCACCTGCTCCATGGGGGATGCAGGCAGCTCTGGTCATGCCTCCTCACAGCCTGAGGTGGGAGCTTTGGATCCTTGCTGCGTGCCTCTCTGCCCTCCTCTCTGTGCCTGAGCTCGCTGCTTCCCCTCCAGCGAGATGCTCAACCCAGCCCCACTGTGGCAACCTCCAGGGAGGTGGGCAACATGGGGACTCCCACGTGTCTCTGGCTTCTACTGGCTGTGTGGAGTGCAGCACTGCTTCGGGGCAAGCTCTGCCACTTCCCCCTACCCTCCCCAAAGCAGTGGTGAGTGAGAGGGGCAACACAGAGTCAAATTTGGAGCAGGGGAGACTCCAAACCTGGTAGCTGATTTCACCCAGCCACGCGTGGCAGTCAGCTGCCTCAGGGACACAGGGCAGTGGGAATCTACCACCACCATTGCCATCACTGCCTGCACCTTCCTGCTGCAGCCAGCATGATGACAGTGGCCGCTCCTGATGGCCTGCCACTGCCGTCATTATAGTTAATCAGTTATCTTCCCACCATTTATTGGATAGAAAGTTCTTTCACTATTGCTTGTTATTGTCAGCTTTGTCAAAGATCTGATGGTTCTAAGTGTGCAGCTTTATTTTTGGTTTCTCTGACCTATTCCATTAGTCTGTGTATGGTTTTGTTCTAGTATCATACTGTTTTGATTATTGTGTATAGTTTAGCATGAAGGCAGGTAGTGTTAATTCTTTTGGCTTTTTGTTTTTTTTTTTTTACTTAGGAATACTTTGAATATTAGGGCTCTTTTTAGTTTTGTATTCATTTTAAAATAGTTATTTTTTTTTCTATTTCTGTGAAGAAATAGAAATAAAATTTCTTCTGAAATTTTCTGAAATGTCATTGGTAGTTTAATAAGAATAACATTGAATTTGTAAATTGCTGTTCATAGTATGGGCATTCTAATCATATCGATTTTTCTTATCCACGGGCTTGGAATATTTTTCCATTTGTTTTCCTTACCTCTGTTTTCTTTCAGCAGTGTTTTGTAATTCTCATTGTAGATAACTTTCACCTCCCTGGTTAGCTGTTTTCCTAAGTGTTTTATTCATTTTTTGTCTATTGTAACTGGGATTGCATTATTCATTTGTCTTTCAGTTTGGAACTTTTTGGTCTATATAAATGCTACTGATAGATTAATCTAATTTTGTAGATTAATTTTGCATCATGAAACATTATGGGAGTTTTTTGTTTGTTTGTTTGTTTGTTTTGTGGCTCACTGCAATCTCCTCCTCCTGCGTTCAAGCATTTCTTGTGCCTCAGCCTCCTGGGTAGCAGAAACTGCAGACATTTGTCACCAAGCCTGACTAATTAATGTATTTTTAGTAGATAGAGAGTCCTAGCATGTTAGCCAGGCTGGTCTCGAATTCCTGACATCAAGTGATCTACCTACCTTTTTCTCTCAAAGTGCTGAGATTAGAGGCAGCATGAGCCACTGTGCCTGGAGTTTTTTAGGTATATAACAATCTTACATGTGAAGAGAGATAGTTCTGCTTCCTCTTTTCCTACTGGGATGCTTGATTTGCTCTGGTAGGAATTTTAGTATAATATTTAATAGGAGTGGTTAGAGTGGACACCTTTGTCTTTTTCGGGTTCTCAAGAGGGACTCCTTCGGGCTTTTGCCAATTCGGTATAATGTTGGCTTTGGGTTTGTCATAGATGGCTCTTTTCATTTTGAGGTATGTTCCTTCAATGCCTAGATTCTTGATGATTTTTAACATGAAGAGATGTTTAATCTTATTAGAAGCATTTTTGCATCTACCAGATGATCATGTGTTGTTTTTAGTTATGTTAATTTGATGAATCACATTTATTAATTTGCACACGTTAAACCAATCTTGCATCTCAGTTATAAAGCCTACTTGATCATGGTGGATTAGCTTTTTGATGTGCTGTTGGATGCAGTTTGCTAACATTTAGTTGAGAATATTTGCATCTATATTAGAGATATTGACCTGAAAATTTCTTTTGTGTGTGTGTTTTTGCCAGGTTTTATGTCAGAATGATGCTAGCTCTATGGAATAAGTTAGTAATGAGTCCCTCCTCCTCAATTTTTTGGAATAGAATAAATAGAAATAGTACCCTTTTTGTTATACATCTGGTAACATTTGACTGTGAGATCTGGGCTTTTTCTGGTTGTTAGGCTTTTTATTACTAATCCAATTTAAGAGCTCAATGTTGGTCTTTTCAGAAATTTAGTTTCTTCCTGGTTCAATCTTGGGAGGTAGCAATTTTCCTGGAATTTATCCACTTCATGTAGGTTTTCTAGTTTGTATGCATAGAGGAATTCATAACAGTATCTGAGGATTTCTGTATTTTGGGATGGGTAATGATAATGTCCCCTTTGTCATTTCTGATTGTGTTCTTTTGGATCTTCTCTCTTTTTTTGTCCAGATAGTGGCCTTTTGATCTTATTTATTCCTTGAAAGAACATATTTTGTTTCATTTGATCATTTTTAAAATTTTCACATCTCAATTTTATTCAGGTCAGCTGATTGAAATTTTAAATCAGAGGTGAACTCAACAAAATTTAAATGTGAAACATCAAACCATCCACAAAGCTAGTAAGATAAATAAAATTTCAGAATAAATGAAATGGCACAGAAGTAAAATTTCTTGAAGTAGATATTTCAGAATAAATTTTCAGAAGAAATGTTATTTCTCCTGCTAGCATTGTGGATGGTTTTCATTTGTTTGTCCCGTTCCTCTTGGTCGAATGTTAAGTTGTTAATTGGAGATATTTCTGCCTTTTTTGTGGATGATTTGTGTTATTAACTTTCCTCTTAACACTGCTGTAGGTGTGTCCCAAAGATGCTGGTATGTGGTATCCTGATTTTCATTAATGACAAAGAATTTCTTGATTGCTGCCTTAATTTCATTTTTTACTCCCAAATAATTCAGAAGTAGGTTCTATATTATTGTACGGTTTTAAGAGATGTTCTTTGTATTAATTTTGATTTGTATTGTGCTGTGGTCCAAGAGTGTTGTTTGCATGATTTTTAAATTTTTTTTGAGAATTGTTTTATTGCTGGCCATGTGGTCAATCTTAGTTCATATGGAATGTGGAGATGAGAAGAATACATATTCTGTTGTTGGGTGGAAAGTCCTGTAGATGTATACCAGGTCAATTTGGTCTAATGTTAAGTTCAGATCTCAAATATCTTCTTTAGTTTTCAGCCTTTTTGATCTATCTAACACTGTCAGTGAAATGTTGAAGTATCCCATTATTATTGGGTTGTTATCTATGTCTCCTTATATGTCTCTAGAAACTTGTTTTTTGAATCTGGGTGCTCTAAAGTTGAGTTTATATATATTAAGGATAGCTAAATTCTCTAATCAAATTGAACCTTTTATCATTGTGCAATGCCCTTCTTTGTTGTTCTTGATTGCTGTTGGTTTAAGGTGTGTTTTCTCTTAAATTAAATAGCTATCTCTGCTCTCTCTTTTTTTTTTGTTTGCTTGATATATCTTTCTCCATCATATTACCTTTGAACTATGTGTGCCATTGCAAGACAGATGGATCTCTTCAATATAGTGTAGAGTTACATCTTTCTTATTTTTTCAGCTTGTTACTATTTTTCATTATTATTGGATTATTTTGCTTATTTATGTTTAAGATTAATATTGATACCTGAAAATCTCATCTTGTCATTGCATTGTTTGCTGGTTGTTACATAGGCTTGCTTGTGTAGTTGCTTGTGGTGTCAGTGGGCTATATCCTTAAGTGCGTTTTGATTGTTGCCAATACTTACCATTGATTTCCATGTTTAGCTTTCTCTTAAGGACCTCCCATTAGGCCCATCTGTTGGGCCTTACAAGAAGTCTTAATGTTTACTTGCCTGAAAAAATATTTTATTTCTCCTTCTTTTGTGAATCTTAGTTTTCCTGAACGTGAAATTCTTCACTGAAATTTCTTTAAGAATGCTAAACACAGGCTCCATTTGTCTTCTGCTTTGTTGGTTTTCTGCTAAAAGGTCCACTCTTAGCCTCATGGGGATCCTTTTGTAGGTGCCATATCCTCTGTTTTTAGCTGTCTTTAACTTTTGTTTCATGTTGACCTTGGAGAATATGATTATGTTACTTGGGGATGGTCTTCCAGTACAGTATCTCACCTAGTTTCTCTGAATTTTCAGTATATGCATGTTCACCTCTCTAGTGTGGTTGGAGAATTTTTTTTGGACAATTTCTCAAATATGTTTTCCAAGTGGCTTGCTCTCTCTCCCTCTTTTTCTGGTATGCCAATGTGTTACAGGTTTGCTCTCTTTATGTAATCCCATAATTCTCAGAAGTTTTGTTCATTTTTTTTTTAATTACTTTGACTGACTTGATTCAGGGATCAGTCTTTGAGCTTTAAGGTTATTTTCTCAGCTTGATTTATTTTATTGTTAATACTGGTTATTCTATTACGAAATTTTTGTAGTAAATTATTTTTACCACTAGAAGATCAGTTTGGCTGTTTCTTAAAATGGTTATCTTTCAACACTTCTATCACTTTATTACATTCATTGTATTTCTCAAATTAGATTTTAACTTTCTCCTAAGTATCTTTGATCTTCATTATTATCCAGATTCTGAATTCTATGTCTGTCATTCCAAACATTTTAGACCAGTTCAGAAACAGTTCTAGGGAGCTAGTCCAGTCATTTGAAGGTAAGACACCCTGGGTTTTAGAGTTGCCAGACCTCTTGCACTGGTCTTTTGTCATCTGCTTGGGCTGGTCTTCCTTTAATCTTTGAAGTTGCTGTCCTTCAGTTGGGGATTTTTGATTGTATATTCTTCGAGGCCCTTAAGGTCTTGATTGTAATATAAGTTGAGTTTAGTAGACTGTCTTTATTTCTGGATGATTTCAGGCAGCCAAGCCTCAGTTAAGGACTCCTGAAGTTTGTACTCTAACTCGAGGGTAGAGAAGGGGTTGGCACAAAGCCCTTGACTTTTTATTCTGGCCTTCAAGGTTAAGAATCAAATGGCCCTGGAAGTTCTAGCCAGAACAATCAGACAAGAGAAAGAAACAAATGGATTCCAAATCAGTAAAGAGGAACTCTGTCACTGTCTGCTAATAATATGATCATATACCTAAAAAACCATAAAGACTAATCCAAAAAGGTTCTTAAAACTGATAAATGAATTCAGTAAAGTTTCAGGATATAAAATTAATGTACACAAATCAGTAACTCTGTTATATACCATGAGCAACCAAGCTGAGAATCAAATACAGAGCTCAATCTCCTTTACAATAACTGCAAATAAATAAAGTAAAATCCTTAAGAATATACCTAACCAAGAAGATGAACAACCTCTATGAGAGAAACTACAAAACACTGCTGAAATAAATCATAAATGACAAAAATAAATAGAAACACATTCCATGCTCATGGACGGGTAGAATCAATGTTGTGAAAATGACCATGTGGCCAAAAACAATCTACAAATTCAATGAAATTCCCACCAAAATACCACCATCATTCTTCACAGAACTAGAAATGACACTTCTAAAATTCATATGAAACCAAAAAAAAAAAAAAAGCCTGCATGGCCAATGCAAGACTAAGCATATAGAACAAATTTGGAGGCATCACATTACCTGACATCAATCTGTACTATAAGACCATAGTCACTGAAACAGCATGGTGCTGGTATAAAAATAGGCACATTGACCAATGTAACAGAATAGAAAACCCAGAAATACATCCAAAAACTTACAGCAAACTGATCCTAGACAAAGCAAACAGAAAAACCAAGTGGAGAAATGACACCCTATTCAACACATAGTACTGGGATAATTCACAAGCCACGTGTAGAAGAATGAAACCAGATCCTTATCTTCCAACTTATACAAAAATCAACTCAAGATGGATCAAAGACTTAAATATATGACCTGAAACCATAAAAATTCTAGAAGATAACATCCAAAAAACCTTTCTAGACATTGACTTAGGCAAAGACTTCATGAATTAGAACACAAAAGCTAATTTAACAAAAACAATGATAAATAAATGACTTAATTATACTAAAAGGTTTCTGCACAGCAAAAGAAACAATCAGCAGAGTAAACAGTCAACCCACATAGTGGAAGAAAATCTTCACAATCTATACATCTGACAAAGGACTAATATCCAAACTCTACAAGGAACTCGAACAAATTAGCAAGATAAAAAACAGTCCCATCAAAAATAGGCTAATCACATAAATCAACAATTCTCAAAAAAAGATAAACCCACAAACATAAAATATTCAATATTACTAATAATTAGGAAAATACAAATCAAAATCACAATGCAATATCACCTTATTTCTGAAAGAATGACCATAATGAAGAAAGCAAAAATAAAATAAAATGAAATAGATGTTGACAGGGATGCAGTGAAAAGGGAACACTTTTATGTTGCTGGTGGGAATGTAAACTAACGCAACCACTATGGAAAACAGTGTGAAGATTCCTTAAAGAATTAAAAGTAGAACTACCATTTGATACAGCAATACTAGTATGGGCTATCGACCCAGAGGAAAAGAAAATATTATACAAAAAAGATATTCACACTCATGCTTGTAGCAGCACAATTTGCAATTGCCAAAATATGGAATCAGCCCAAATGCCCATCAGTCAATGAGAGGATAAAGATATTGTGAGATATATGTATATATGTATATGTGTGTGTGTGTGTATATATACATATACATATATATACACACACACATATATGTATATGTATGTATATATATAATTGTGTGTGTGTATATATACATATATATATACATATATATATACATATACATATATATATACACACACACATATATATATCTCACAATTTCTTTATCCTCTCATTGACTGATGGGCATTTGTGCTGGCTCCATATTTTGGCAATGGTGCATTGTGTGTGTCTGTGTGTGTGTGTGTGTGTATATATATATATATATATATAAATGATGAAATGCTATTATACAGATGTACTATTATGAATGATGGAATATTATTATACATATAATGTACTATTATGTGTCTGTGTATGTATATATATATATATATCACAAATTCTTTATCCTTTCATTGACTGATGGGCATTTGGGCTGGTTCCATATTTTGACAATTGTGATTGTGTATGTTTGTGTGTTTGTGTGTATATATATATATATGAATGATGGAATACTATTATGTATGTGTGTGTGTGTGTGTGTATATATATGGGTGATGGAATATTATTCAGCCATAAAAGAAAGAAAATAATGGCATTCACAGCAAACTGGATAGAATTGGAGACCATTATTCTAAGTGAAGTAACTCAGGAATGGAGAACCAAGCATCGTATG
Source organism: Cheracebus regulus (assembly GCA_963574635.1). NCBI lineage: Eukaryota > Metazoa > Chordata > Mammalia > Primates > Pitheciidae > Cheracebus > Cheracebus regulus. Next base: position 16,438 of record CAUYQU010075113.1, read on the forward strand.
TTCTCATTCACAAATAGGAGCTAAGCTATGAGGATTCAGAGGCATAACCATGATACAATGGATTTGTGTACTCAGGGGAAATGGTGGAAGCAGGGTGAGAGATAACAGACTACAAATTGGATATAGTGTATACTGTTCAGATGATGGGTGCACCAAAATCTTAGAAATCACCACTAAACACTTATGTAACCAAACACCACCTGTTCCCCCAAAATCTATGAAAATAAAAATAAAATAAAATAAATGTTAAAAAGAATCAATTGTGCTAGAGGGGTAGATGTGTTACCAGTCTGCTGGCAAGAAAACTCTAATGAGGAATATTGGAAAAAATGCTCTGGCAGGTGTGTGGTGGGTGGCAGAGATTTACATGTGTGGATGCACCAGTAGTGGTGGTAGGTGGCCATGGGTCATGTGTCCATGCTCATGCTGATGAAGCAGTAGTTTACAGTTGTGGTGAGTACATGCCAATGGAGGAGGGCTGAATGCAGCTGCTCATCAGCAGGGACCCAAATACAGAAGTTCTCTGACTCTTAGGCAGGGTATTAAGCAAAAGAGCTAAGGTATTGGCCACTAGAAAGCACCTTGGCTTGGTAGCAGAAGCCACACTGTAAGCAAGTTTGGTCCTGTGGAGACCCTGCTGCAGACCGGATGACCAGGGAGTGTTGTCAGGTCAGACTGGCCCTGTCTTGCAAGCAAGATAGTGCTTCTCTGTCTATGTCTTACATCCAATAAATGCTAAAGCCACCTAGAGAAAGCATAGTGTGTCTTCGGGAATGGTCATCCAAGCCATGCTCCACTGCAGGAATTTTCATGCCAAACCTTCTGGAATCCTTGCAGGCTAGAGTTCTGCCCCTGCCCACTCTCTAGACAGTTCCCCCAACCAGGTGTAGTGTCTATGGAGATTATAGTGTTTTTTGCAGCTAACATTCTGGAAGTCCAATGTGATAGTGGGCAACTCTCCTCACCTATTTTACTCACTCTTTTCCCCAGCGTTTTCTCAGGGCCAGAAACAGAATCTCGTGTGTGACAAACATGTGCATGGTTCCCAGGTTTCAATCCTTTCAACCTGGGGTTTGCAAATTCCCTCCTTCTACTCTCAATAGTTTTTTTAAAGATCTTTTTCAGAGTATGCCAGTCGACTTGATGGTCTGACCTTTCTGGTTGGAATAATCTCTTCTTGGCTGCATCTAGTTCCTTACAGTGGCTTTTTTAAAAAAATTATTTTAAGTTCTGGGGTACATACAGGTTTGTTACACAGGTAAACATGTGTGATAGTGGTTTGCAGCACCTATCAACCTATCACCTGGGTATTAATACCGACATGCATTAGCCATTTATCCTGATGCTCTCTCTCCCCATGCCCTCTGACAAGCCCTGGTGTGTATTGGTCCCCTCCCTGTGTCTGTGTGTTCTCATCGTTCAGCTCTCACTTATAAGTGAGAACATGAGGTGTTTGATTTTTTGTTCCTGTGTTAGTTTGCCGAGAATAATGGCTTCCAGCTCCATCCATGTCCCTGCAAAGGACATGATCTCATTCTTTTTTATGGCTGTATAGCGTTCCATGTGAATTTTTGTCTGAATGATCTGCCCATTGCCAAAGTTGAGGTATTGAAGTTTCCTGCTATAATTGTATTGAAGTCAATGTCTTCTTCTAGGTCTATTATTATTTTATATATATTTGTGTACTTTGTGTTGGGTGCATATATTTATAATTTGTATTCTCTTGCTTTATTGAGCCCTTCATCATTATATAATAGACTTGTCTTTTCTTAACCAATTTTACTTAAACTTTATTCCATCTACTCTAAGAACAGGTGCTCCTGCTCTTTTTAAATGCCTCTTTGTATGGATTTTTCTTTCTTTTTTTTTTGTTTTTTGCAGGGCTTCCCTTTTGATTTGTACATATCTAGATAGCTAAAATGAGTTTCATGTAGAAAACACATAACTGAATCTTGTAATTTTTATCCTTTAAACCACTTAGTGTTTTAAAATTGATGGATTTAATACATTTACATTGAAGATTATTATTAATAATAATTATAGTTAAGAATTTACTATTGATATTTTACTACTTTCTGGTTGTGCAAATTCAATTTTCGTTTATTCTTTTATTATCTTTTTTGGAGGTTCAGTGATTTTTCTCAGGCGACACATTTTGATTTTATGCTATTTACGTTTAGCATATATACCATAGGTTTTCGCATAGTGGTTACCATGAAGTTTGAAAAACTTATTATACTTAGGTTATTTTAAAACAATGAAGACTTAAGTTTGACTGCAAAGAATAGAAAGCAGCAACAACAAATTCTACACTTAATATATCATCCCCCTTTCAGATTTTTACTTATTAATGTTTCTATTTACATCTATTTATACTACCAATGTCTTAAACAATTGTAGTTATGATTGATTTTAACTCATTTTTTTTTCTTCACTGTCGCCCAGGCTGGAGAGTAGTGGTGTGAGCTTGGCTCACTGCAACCTGCACCTCCTGGGTTCAAGTGACTTTCCTGCCTTAGCCTCTGGAGTGGCTGGGATTACAGGCATGCACCACAATGCCCAGTAAGTTTTTGTAGAGATGGGTTTCACCATGTTATCAAGGCCAGTCTTGAACTCCTGATGTCAAGTGATACACCCACCTCGGCCTTCCAAGATTCTGGGATTACAGGCATGAGCCACTGCACCCAGTCTTTAATTTTTTTTTTTATTCTTCATATGTGGGATGTATGTGATTTACTTACTCCAATTACAATATTACAGTATTCTGAATTTCCTTTTTAATTTATGATTAAGTATAATACCATTAGGTTTTTCCCTGTCACATATTATCATCCATTTCTTTCATATTGAAAAAGTCCCACATCACACACTGTGGTCTGTTTGGGAGTAGGAGACAAGGGAGGGATAGCAGGGGATGGGGAGATTGGGGAGTGATAAAATTAGGAACAATACCTAATGTAGGTCATGGGGGAATGGAGGCAGCAAACCACCACGGCATGCATATACCTATGTAACAATCCTGCAAGATCTGCACATGTATCCCAGAGCTTAAAGTAAAAAAAAAAAAGAAAAGAAAAGAAAAAAGAAAAACTCCCTTAACATTTCTTGTAGGAGAGGTCTGGTATTGACGAATTCCCACCGGTTTTGCTTCTTTGTAAAAGTATTTTTCTTTTTCTTTTCTTTTTTTTTTTTGTATTAGAAGGACAATTTTGCTGAGACAAATTTTCTTCATTAGAAATTTCTTTTTTGTTCTTCAGCAATTTGGATATAGCATCCCACTCTCTCCTGGCCTGAGAGATTTCTGCTTAGAAATCTACAGAAAGCTACAAAAGGGAATTTTTTTAAGTTCATGAAAAAATTGATTTCACAAATAAAAATTAAAAATAAAAACTGTATTTCTTAACATAAACTTCATCAAGTACAAGCCACTTGTGTAAATAATCACATAAGTCATTGAGTTTATCCCTGTACAACTGACGGTCCTGGGAATTTAATCAGGTCAATGAAGTATTTATCACATTATTTAGTGAAGAAAAAAGAGAGCCCTATAAAGACTGTTGAAGATTGGAAAACAAAAACGATTAGGCAGAAGGAGCCAAATCAGAACTGTAAGGTGTATACTTTATGATTTCCCTCGTGAAACTTATACAAAATTACTCTTGCTTAATGAGAAAAATGAGCAGGATCATTGCCATAGTAGAGGATGACTCCCTGGTTAAAGCTTTCATAGAAAATTCATCTGCTAAAGCTTTGGCTAATTTTCTCAAAATATTCTTATAATAAGTATATGTTATAATCATTTAGCCCTTTAGAAAGTCAACAGGCAAATTTCTTGAGGATTACCAATAATTTTTGCTACAATGTTTGCTCTTGACTAGTCTGCTTTTGCTTCAACTGGACCACATCTTCTTTCAGTAGCCTTTATTACAATCAAGATTGTACCGTAATTTATTACTTACAAATTGATGTGAATGGTCTGCTGCAGCAGACTTTAACATTGGTTCCTTCTCAAAATAATTTATTTATTTGTAAAATGTTGATTTATTTGGGCCTTTTTCTCCATAAATTTTTTTCATAAAGTATCAGTAAGATCACCCTTCTTTCACCCAAGCATCACTATAAATTTAGTGCTTGTTCTTGCTTTAATTTTGGAAAAATTAATGTTGCTCTTTTCACACTGATATATTTTCCCTTTTAATCCTTCAAATTACATCCAATTCAGACATGTTATAACAAGTAAGTGCAAGTTTACTGTGGTGCAAAAATAAAATTTAATGCATACTTTTTCCACAATATACATTTTTATGAACTTTTTGATGACCCGTTATATTCCATTGTGTGTGTCAAAATTTTACTATCAATTTATTTGTTAATTGATGCTTATGTTACTTCTATATCTTGATTTATTTTTAAAACATGTTTAAAAACATAATTTATAAAAAAGAAAATATATAAAATGCTAGAATGAACATGAGAATGCAGACATATACTTAAGATAACAATTTTTGCTCCTTGAATATATACTCAGAAGTCAACACTTTACTTTCAATAACAGACATAATCTCCAAACAAAGGAGCATACATGAATATCAACAGCACTATAAACAAATTAGATATAACAAACATAGAATATTCCCCAGCACCAACAGAATATGCAATTTCTTCAAGTGCATAAGGAGCATTCTGTAGGATAAATCATATGCAAACCACAGAAGATGTCTTCATAAATTTGAAAATATTAAAATAATTTTTATAACAATAGAATGAAACTAGAAATTAATAAAAGGAAAACCTATGAAATTCATACATATGGGTAAATTTAATAATACATTATTAAACAACAATTGGGTCAATGAAGAAATCAGAAAGGAGATTTTTTAAGTGCCTAATGAAAACAAAAAGCAATCTACCAAAAGTTATGAGACGCAAGTAAAGCAGTGCTAAGAGATATTTATAGCTGTAAACAGATATGTTGAAAAAGAAGAAAGGCCTCCAGTCAATAACCTAACTGTACACTGTGAAGGAACTAAAAAAAGAAGAGCATGCTAAATAGACAGATCAAGGAAAATATAATAAAGGTTAGAATGGAGATAAAATAGACAAAGAATAAATGGAGAGCAAATTAATGCAACCAAAAATTTGTTCTGTGAAATTATAAATAAAATTGACAAACTTCTATTGAGATTTACCAAGGAAAAAAGAAGATTCAAATTATTAAAAATAAAAAAGAAGATAATTAATGGCTTTACAAAAATAAAAAGGATTGTAGGTTCTCATCACAAAATATATTAACGATGTAAAAGATATCCATGTTAATTAGTTTGATTGTGGGATTCATTACACAGGCATATTTATATAAAAATGCCTCATTATACACCATAAATATATACAAATTTTAAATTGTTTATTCTACTTCAATAAAAGTGGCAGTCAAAAAAATACAGGGCATTACAATCTCCAACTATTACTGTAGAACCATTCCTTCAACTTTGCCAGTGGTTGCTCCATAGATTTTGGATCTCTGTTGTTAAGTCTATATATATTTTCAATTCTTAGATCTTTTTTGTGAATTTATCTTCTTACCAATATTTAATGCTCTTCTTTTTCTTTGGGAATAATTTTCTCTAAAATTTATTTTGATAAATAGATAGCTTTTTTTCCATTTCCATTTGAATGAAATATCTTTTTCTGTATATTCAACATATTTTGCCTTTAGTTCTGAAATGAATTACATATATTTAACTATATAATGGATAACTAAAATTTTTTTTTCTACCAGCCTCTACATTTTATTGGCCAACTTTATTTACTCAGAGTTAATGTAGTTTCAGATAGGAAACGTCTTACTTCTGCCATTCTGGAACATATTTTCTATATGTCTACTTGCTTTTCTGTACCTCAGTTTCTTCATTACTGTCTTCTGTGTTTGTTGATTTTTATAGTGACATTTTATTTCCTTCTCACTTTCCTTTGTGTCAATTGTATAGATTTTTTGTGGTCACCACTGGAATTATAGTTAACATCCTCATGTGATAACAATCTAACTTAAATTGTTAACAACTTTAGTTCAATAACATACAAAAATGCAACTCTTATAAAGCTTTGTTCCCGTTTATGTTATTGGTGTCACAAATTGCATCCTCATATACCATGTGCCTGATTATATAGTTTGTCAATCTTTCTATGTATTTGCCTTTGAAATCATGTAAAAAATAAAAGTGGAGGTGCAAATTAAAATTATAATGTTGAATTTTATTTTTGCTCATGTATTTCTTTTTATTGGTGATCTTTATTGAAATTGATTCAAATTACTATATTTTATTATTTTGTAAACTTGAAAGATTCTATTCCCATTTTTTTGTAGGGCAAGTCTACTGGTTATAAATATCTCCAAGTTTTGTTTCTGGGGGTGTGTCAGATTTTCTTTCATTTTGGAAGATCAATTTGCAAGATGTAGAATTTTTGGTTTATTATTTGTTGTTTCATCTTTAGTGGTTTAAATATATCATCCTAATGCTTTGGGGCCTTCAAGGTTTGGAATGGGAGATTGGCTGATAGTAATATTTAGGATCCATATATGTGATGAATAACTTTTTCCTTGCTGTTCACAGTAGTTTTGCCCTTTTTGTTCAATAGTTTGACTGTAATATATCTCAGTCTTGGTGTTTTTGAGATTATATTGCTTGAATTTCATTGGGCTCCTTGAGTTTGTACATTTATGTATTATACTAAATTTCAGAAATTTTGGTCAATAATTCTTTTTTCTTTTATTTCTTTCTTTTTTTTTTTTTGAGACAGGGTCTGGCTCCATTTTTCAGGCTGCAGTTCATTGACTTGATCACAGCTCCCTGCAACCTCTGCCTCCTGGATTAAACCCATCCTCCCATCTCAGTCTCCAGTGTAACTGAGACTACATGTATGCAACTATATATAGAGAGAGATTTTTTAAAGAAATAATGGCCCCAGCTGGGTGTGGTGACTCATGCCTGTAATCCCAACAATTTAGGAGGGCAGCCAAGTTTGGGAAGATCCTTTGAGCCCAGGAGTTTAAGACCAATCTGGAAAATCTGGAGATGAAGCCCTATCTCCCGAGAGTATATGTAAGACAGGTATATTTAAGGTATATTTAAGATAGTTGTTTTCAAGGCACTTTCTATTTAGCCTGATGTCTAACCTTCATAAGAGACAATTGTGCATTATTGTTACTTGAATGTTCTGTGTTTTCCTTTTCTTTGCCTAAATTGAGATTTTCATGTGAATAATTTGGGAATTAGAAAAACACACAATTCTCCTAGTTCTTGTTGATTGGTTCTGTGCTAGGGCACTTAATCACTTAGCTAGACTATTTCTAAGACTAGAGATCAGTTCAAGGTGAAAGTTTACGGTCTTCTTAAAACTTTCCTGAACATGTGTCTTCTCTGGGAATGTTTATGTGTTTGTAAATACCCCAGTACACATGTCTGCTTTTGAATATACTAATTTCCTAGAGTGTCACATCAGATTCTTCCCTGTGTCTTAGGTGGTCTATTGTATGTCTCTATAAACTCTTGCTTCGAGCCCCTGTGAGTCTGCAGTCCACTTGGAGCCTTCAAAAGCATTGCCTTTTGCTTTTGCCATTGGAGATCCACAATAGAAAAATAGAGATGTCCACCTTGCTTCCATAGTTTAAGTAGCCTACGTGAAAGTTAGAAAAAATATACATACCAATTTGCAAATAAGGTCAGCTCAACTCCCTTTGGTTCAAGGGAGGTAACTCAAACTAGACTGCTATCACTTCATAACCAAGACAGCCATCACACTAAGGAGGAAGTGAGGCAAGGGAGAGTAAAAGTACCACAGATTCTTCTATTTTTATGATAGCTGTCTTTTAATTGGGTGTTTTTTGGCTTTCATATATTTTTTTCTCACACTGATCTCATTGTTAACTAAAAGTTCTGACTCATTACATAAGTTGGAAAGACTTCCTTATTCTATCCATGGACATATTTTCAGTCTTCAATTACAGAAGCATTCTATTTATTTAATAATATTATATTAATCTTGTGTTTTTGTCAGTATTTTTTAATGCTGATAGTAACAATATATTTTGTTTCATGTGCCATTAGGAGAAATGTTAGCAAAATGCAGACTAGAAAGCTCCACACTTGCCGGTTCACTCTAATGATTGTTTCTCTTTTGCTGTGCAGAAGCTCTTAAGTTTAATTTAATTTAAAAAAAAAATTAATTAGATCCCTTTTATCTATTTTGGCTTTTGTTGCCATTGTTCTTGGTGTTTCAGTTGTGAAGTCCTTGCCCATGCTTATATCCTGAATGGTATTGCCTAGGTTTTCTTCTAGGGTTTTTATGGTGTTAGGTCTTACATTTAAATCTTTATTCCATCTGGAGTTAATTTTTGTATAAGTTGTAAGGAAGGGGTCCATTTTCAGTTTTCTGCATATGGCTAGCCAGTTTTCCCAACACCATTTATTAAACAGGGAATCCTTTCCTCATTGCTCGTTTTTGTCAGGTTTGTCAAAGATCAGATGGTTGTAGATTTGTGGTATTATTTCAAAGGCCTTTGTTCTGTTCGATTGGTCTATATCTTTGTTTTGGTACCAGTACCATGCTGTTTTGATTACTGTAGACTTGTGGTATAGTTTGAAGTCGGGCCACCAACAGAATTGGAAAAAATTTTTGCAAGCTACCAATCTGACAAGAGCTAATATCCAGAATCTACAAAGAATTAAAATAAATTTACAAGAAAAAAAAATCCCTATCAGAAAGTGGGCTAAGGATATGAACAGACATTTTTCAAAAGAAGACATCTATGCAGGCAACAAACATAGGGAAAAATGCTCATCATCACTGATCATTAGAGAAATGCAAAGCAAAACCACATTGAGATACTATCTCATGCCAGCTAGAATGGCAATCATTAAAAAATCTGGAGACAACAGGTGCTGGAGAGGATGTGGAGTAATAGAAATGCTTTCACACAGTTAGTGGGAGTGTAAATTAGCTCCACCATTGTGGAAGACAGTGTGGCATTCCTCAAGGATCTAGAAATAAAAATATCATTTGACCCAGCAATCCCATTCCTGGGTATATACCCAAATGCTTATAAATCGTTCTATTATAAAGACACATGCACACACATGTTTATTGTGGCACTGTTTATAATAGCAAAGACTTGGAGCCAACCTAATTGTCCATCAATGATAGACAAGATAAATAAAAAAAAGACACATATACATCATGGAATACTATGAAACCATAAAAAGGATGAGTTCATGTCATTTACAGGGACATGGATGAATCTGGAAACCATCATTCTCAGCAAACTGACAAAAGAACAGAAATCCAAGCATCACATATTCTCACTCATAACTGGGTGTTGAATAATGAGAACACATGAACACAGGGAGGGGAACATTACACACTGGCGCCTGTTGGGTGGTGGGGAGGCTGGGGAGGGATAGCTGGGGGTGGGGAGTTTGGGGAAGGATAATATTAAGAGAAACACCTAATGTAGGTGACGGGGGGTTGGATGCAGCAAACCACCATGGCATGTGTATACCTTTGTAACAATCCTGCACGATGTGTACATGTACCCCAGAACTTAAAGTATAATAAAAAAAAAGAAAGCTCCACACTTTTATTCTTTTATATAAACATTTTTAAACACTAATAACAGCAAGTAGAAATTGATTGCACCACTCCCAGTGGATTAAAGATTTAAACATAAGACTTAACACCATAAAAATCCTAGAAGAAAACCTAGGCAATACCATTCAGGACATAGGCATACATAAGAACTTCATGGCTAAAACACCAAAAGCAATGGAAACAAAAGCCAAAATAGACAAATGGGATATAATTAAAGTTAAGAGCTTCTGCACAGCAAATGAAACAATCATTAGAGTGAAGTAGCAAGAGTGGAGCTTTCTAGTCTCCCATTTTGCTAACATTACTCCTAATGGCACATGAAACAAAATATATGGTTATTATCAGCATTAAAAAATGAAAAAAAAAAAGAGAGAGGCTGCAGGTATCCCTGAGAAAAACTGTTCACTCTTGTGCCTGCCCTAAGATCTCTCTTTTAAAATCTAGATTCAAGGTTTTTTTTTTTTTTTTTGCTTTATATTTTTATTCTGATTTGTTTTTGAGATGGAGTTTTGCTCTTGTCCAGGCTGGAATTCAGTGGCATGATCTTGGCTCACCACAGCCTTGACCTCCTAGGCTCAGGCAATCCTCCCAGCTCAGCCTCCCAGGAGGCACACACCACCACACCCAGCTAATGTTTTGCAATTTTTTTTTTGTAGAAATCGGGGGCCTCATGATTTTGCCCATGCTGGTCTCAAAACTCCTGGGCTCAAGCGATCCACCCCCCCCCTCAGCTTCCCAAAGTGCTGGGATTACAGGCGCTAGCCACCCTGACCTGGCTCAAGTTTTTAAAAAATGCAAAAATAGATCCCATGTTGCAATCAGAAACATACAGTGGCTTAGAAGTAGACAACTAAAAAAATACAGACAGAAAGTAAAATATAGATTAATACATTATTTAGTAAATAAAATACTTCTGTAATTTAAGATAGAAAATGTGTCCGTGGATAAAATAAGGAAGTCTTTCCAACTTATGTAATAGTGATTCAGAACTTTTAGTTAACAATAAGATCAGTGTGAGAAAAAAATATATGAATAATTAAAAAAATTAAAAATATATACAAAAAACATTGTATGTTATTATTAATGTCATTAACAGAAGTATGGGACTTAATATTAAGGAGGCAATATTACTAACCAGAGATCAAATGATATCCAGAGTCTTGGCTTTCTAACAGGGCATCACATTTTATTTCAATAATTAGACAAATTAAAATGCATTGAGAATAGTGTATTGATAGTAGTAATAAAATTATGCCATTAGAGAAACGTTTGAAATAATTTTACATGTTTACACTGAAAGAGAACAGTTTGATGGAAGACGTGAGATCTCTCTCCAAATTTGTGAAAGGTTATCTTACATAAAAGGCATTAGAAATTTTGGATTTCTGCCCAAGGGATAATCTCAATTTAAAATGGTCTGAGAGAGTTATTTAACTGGGACCAATGGTGAGTTTTAAAAAGGGACAGATTTCACCTTAAGATAAGATAGATGTTTTTAACACTCATAATTCTCTGAGCATTTCAAACATCGTTTGAGATGTTTTCCATAGTATTGTATAATTGTATGTTTTAAAAAGTCATTCACTCACATGGAATATAAGACCTAGTTAAAATTTCTTAGAAGTTGAGTGCTCCCCTCCCTGTGTCCATGTGTTCTCATTGTTCAACACCCGCCTATGAGTGAGAACATGCGGTGTTTGATTTTGTGTTCTTGTGTCAGTTTGCTGAGAGTGATGGTTTCCAAGTTGAAGAGTGAAAAGCCAAATGCCGTTCCATGTGAAAGTTAGAGTGTAAAAAAGGATAGTAGCTATCAAGTAATTAATAAAATTTCATCTATCCAACAGAGATAAACTGTAGTATGACCTACTGGTTTGAGGAGGTTTTCTATTATTTATACCTCAGTCTTTATTAATGAGTCAATTCAGCAACAAACACTGATCATTATAAATTTCCATTTACTGAGTTGTTTTTATACAGGAACTGTATTAAGTGGTTTTAGATAAATTATCATCTCTAATTCTCATAACAACCCTATGAAATAGATACTAGTATTAAACTTCATTCAACAAATGAGAAAATTATTGCTTAGATAGGTTAAGTAAGTTGTTCAGGGTCACACAGCTAGTAAATGACAGAGCAAAAATTTGAACTCATATCTATTTATATGAAGGATGAGTTAATAAACATTATACTTTATGCCCATTTAACTACAAGGTGAACCACTGCTTAGAAAAGATTTTCTTTACATGCTTAATAGGTTTGTGGAATGCCAAAATTTCCAACTATGATTACTTTAAACTAACAGGGAAAACATGTTATAATTTTTTCTGTTTATTTTAGTTCTATTTTATCAGATATATGAAAAGGTAATTCATATCTGTCAGTCATTTTAAAATTATTTTCCCTGTTTATTGAAACTTCCATTAAATGAGTGTCTGGAATCTGTAAAAACAACACACCAAGTAAAAAATTCCTTTAATTTTTAAGAGCAAAAGGTAATTTTAAATTTAAATACACATATACTTAACGTGGATTTTACATGCCCGTTTGCAATTTTATGGCTGTACGTGGTAAGAAAAGTGGTTTGCAGCCACCACTATTGTGTTTATTGGAAGCCAAGTACCATCCACTTTTGTAGAATAGGACTGCAATAGGCATTTTGTCACTAATGAAATACCACGTGGAGTACTGTTATACATGGAATCAAATATTTTGCCAAGCTTTCTTGCCTTATTATTTGATATTCCTATCATGAATATTGCTTTGCTAAGCTGAAGCATAATAAAAGCTCAGTTGAAAAGTATGCTAGACCAGTTACACAGAAATCTGAGTTCCAAACACATCTCATCCATGAATACAATGTTCACTTTGGAAAAGACACTTTAGTTTCTAAACCTGCTTCTTCTAAATAGATGCAGATTTGGACTAGCAACTTCACTGTGTTAGTTTAAATTTCATAATTCAGATCCCATGTGAAATGCAAATTTGTTATTTTATAAAGATCACCAATTAAGCTATCATCACCCACAAATATGTTAGTTCATTAATTTAGCTCACTATGTTAATTGGCCAGTCACATAGCAATTATGTAGCTATATTTAATATACAAGTAATATTTTTATTTAGTGGCCTATCAAATGTTTTCATATACATAACCTCACTAATTTCTGTCAACAACTATGGAAGAACAGACACTATTTTATTTAAAAAATAACATTATCAGGCTTACTTTCAAGATAAGAAAACTAACTTGCTGAAGGCCATGTGGAAAATAATTTGCCATATTTTTTTCACAGTAAAACAATAACAACAGAACTAACATCAAATTGAGAATTTAATAAATGCTGAGCACCATGTTGAATAGATTGCAATGAATGACCTCATTTAATATTTATAACCACGTCACAAGGTAAATATTATCATTACTTATATTCCACAGATAAAAGCTAAGGCTCAAGAATGTTAAATTCCCTGGCCAATGTCATGACAGCTAGCAAAAGGTAGACCTGTGTTAGGAAACTCATGTCTTCTGTGTCTAAACTCCATGTGCTTGCAAGTATAGTAACAATAATAATTTATATTTATTGACAAATTTCTCATGTGTGAAGCTTTAAACTGTTTATTGGATTAGCCTATATAATTTTCAAAATTAGCTACTAAGTTAAGAAACTACTATTATTCTCATTTTATAAATGATCATACTAATTTTCTTTTTTTTTTGAAAGAAAGAAGAATAAAAGAGAAAAAAAGAGAGAAAGAGGGAGAGAGAATGAGAATCTTTCTCTGTTGCTCAGGATTTCATTTAAATCTGTAAAATGTTTATGCAATTACTAAAAAGTGATTTATTTCCTGTTATGTGATCACTTTTAGAATAGGTATTATATAATATTGAAAAAAATATATGTTTTGTGGCTATGAGGTGGTAAGTTCTGTAAATATTTATTAAATTTGCTTGTTCCAGGTCTGTGTTCAAATTGTGTTGTTGTTGTTGTTGTTGTTTTTGTTGTTTTTGGTCTCCATTAAGTTGGTAGATCTTCCTCCATCCCTTTATGTTAAGTCTTTGTGTGTCCTTGCCTATAAGAAAGGTCTGAATACAGCGTACCGATGGGTTTTAACTTTTTATTTAGTTTGTCTAACTGTATGTTTTGATTGGGGCATTTAATCCGTTTAAGTTTAGGCTTAATATTGATATATGTGGATTTAATACTGTTATTTAAGGCTAACTAGCTGTTTGCCCATTAGTTGATGTAAATTCTTCAAAGTTGTAATATTCTTTACTTTTTGGTAAGTTTTTAGGATGACTGATGCTGGTTGTTCCTTTCTGTGTATAGTGCTTCTTTCATAAGTTGTTGTAAAACAGGCCTGATGGTGATGAACTCTCTGAGTTCTTGCTTGTTTGCAAAAAAATTTATTTTTCCCTCTCTTGTAAAACTTGGTTTGGCTGGATATGTAGTTCTGGGTTGAAAGTTTTTTTCTTTAAGGATGCTAAATATTAACCCCCACTCTCTTCTGGCTTGTAGAATTTCTACTGAGAGATCTGCTGTGAGTCTGATAGGCTTCCCTTTATGGGTAACCTGGCCTTTCTCTCTGGCTGCCCTTAGTATTTTCTCCTTTATTTCAATCTGAGTAAATCTGATGATTATGTGTCTTGGGGTTGGTCTTCTTGAGGAATATCTTTGTGGGG
>CAUYQU010075114.1:0-13315 GCA_963574635.1 Cheracebus regulus
TCTTGTAAAGCAGGCCTGGTAGTGATGAAATCTCTGAGTACTTGCTGGTTCACAAAGGATTTTATTTTTCCTTCACTTATGAAGCTCAGTTTGGCTGGATATGAAATTCTGGGTTGAAAGTTCTTTTCTTTAAGGATGTTGATTATTGGCCCCCACTCTCTTCTGGCTTGTAGGGTTTCTGCTGAGAGATCCACTGTGAGTCTGATGGGCTTCCCTTTGTGGGTAACCCGACTTTTCTCTCTGGCTGCCCTTAGCATTTTCTCCTTCATTTCAACCCTGGTGAATCTGATGATTATGTGCCTTGGGGTTGCTCTTCTTGAGGAATATCTTTGTGGTGTTCTCTGTATTTCCTGGACATGAATATTGGCCTGCCTTGCTCAGTTGGGGAAGTTTTCCTGGATGATATCCTGAAGAGTATTTTCCAGCTTGGATTCGTTCTCTTTGTCACATTTGGGTACACCTATCAAATGTAGATTAGGTCTTTTCACATAGTCTCATATTTCTTGGAGACTTTGTTCATTCCCCTTTACCCGTTTTTCTCTAATCTTGCCTTCTCATTTTATTTCATTGATTTGATCTTCGACTTCTGATATCCTTTCTTCTTCTTGGTCAGTTCGGCTGTTGAAACTTGTACATGCTTCGCGAAGTTCTCGTGTTGTGTTTTTCAGCTCCATCAATTCACTTATATTCCTCTCTAAGTTGTCCATTCTCGTTAGCATTTCATCAAATCTTTTTTCAAGATTCTTAGTTTCTTTGCATTGGGTTAGAACGTGTTCTTTTAGCTCATAGAAGTTTCTTATTACCTACCTTCTGAAGCCTGATTCAGTCATTTCATCACATTCAGTCTCTGTCCAGCCTTGTTCCCTTGCTAGTGAGGAGTTGTGACCTCTTGTTGGAGGAGAGGTGTTCTGGTTTTGGGTGTTTTCATCCTTTTTGCGCTGGTTTCTTCCCATCTTTGTGTATTTATCCTTCTGTCATCTCTGTAGTTGCTGACTTTCAGATTGGGCCTCTGAGTGGACGTCTAGTTTGTTGATGATGAAGTTATTTCTGTTTCTTAGTTTTCCTTCTAACAGTCTGGCCCCTCTCCTGTAGGACTGCTGAGGTCTACTCCAGTCCCTGCTTGCCTGGGGATCACTTGCAGCAGCCTCTGTACTTTCACTGGGAGCTGCAATCCTGAGCTGCTCCTAATCTGCCATCTTGGGTCTCTCTCCATGATTCTTTCTATATCCATTTTCTCTAAGAATCTTTGAGCAATTTGCGTGTGCCCTGTGGCTAATGCAGCCTGGTCATAGCCCGGTGAAGCTGATGGCAGTCCTGCTTAGAGCAGAAACACAGACCATGACAGTTACAAGCACAGGGTCACAGAGCCAGGAAAAGACCCTGAATGTAACCCACTCCAGCACCTCCTCAGTAGAAGCAATACCCAACTGATGAATTAATTCTGAGCTCTTAATGGCATTTATTAAATCTGGAAGAAAAATGCCTAAATAATTTTTACTTGTATTAATAGCAATTTAGATTCCTACAAGTGGGGACAAAAGCTTTATTTCACTTCCAAGTGGACTTCAAATAATATCAATTGATTAAATGTACACTAGAAAAATGTAATTTTTAAAGGTGTTCACAAGAATTAGTGAAGGAGAAAAGGCATGGAATTTAAGGAGAGTAATTTCTAGGTAATTTTTCTTGGCTGCTTTTGCTCATATGACATTTATGGTGAATGTAAGAGTTAGGTTAAGCTAGACTATGCCAAAGTAACAGAATATACCACCAAAATTCAGTGGCTTAAGAATCAGTAAGTTGATTTATTTTTCAGGTTAATAGGCCAGTATTGGTCAGGTCCAGGTGATCTGGGGAGAAGAAGGGTTTGCTCTATGCAGTTGTAGGGACCTAAGCTGATAGTGGCTTTATCATATTCAGCATGTAGCTTTGTGATCCTAGTCACAAGGTTAATGTTGTGGAGGAAGTTTTAATAGGCCAAGTCTGGAAGAAGCATGTATCACTTATACTTCTCCCATTGGCTGGAACTCAGTCACATGACCACAACTCACTGCACAGGAATGTGGGAAATGTAGTTCATCAAACACTCAAGAATAACTGGAGCTGAATCTTAATCAATGACTATGAGTCTCTGTAACAAGTAGAAATGTATACCTGATGTTTATCATGGAAGAGAATAATAATTAGCTGACTTTTTGTGTATAATCCCCAAGCAAAAGAAGTCTTGATTCATTCTCATTTGTTCCTTAAACAGAAGTAGATTATTGGTGGCGAATATGTTATTAGAACACCCCTAGAGAGAAGTCTATTATACAGCTTCATTTTCCTGCTTCATTCTGTTGGCAGGAGACATATTTCTCTTTCTGCCTGTCCACTAAGTCTATGCCATAAGCAAATAGATGCTGTATGTCTTGCCTATCAAGCAGGACTGGGCTATGAAGCTGTTCAGCCCAGTACAAAATGGAAATATGGATGCCTTGTTGCAAAAGCAGGAAAGCGGTGTTACTAACTAAAATACAAAGCTTTTTTCTTTCTTCCCTTGTCTCTCAATTTGTCATAGTGTTTTTTTGATTTTGTTTTTGTTTTGAGACGGAGTCTTGCTCTGTCGCCAGTGGCACAATGTTGGCTCACTGCAACCTCCGCCTTCTGAGTTCAAGCAATTCTTCCACCTCAGCCTCCCAAGTCACTTGGACCACAGATGCATGCCACTATGCCTGGCTGATTTTTTTTGTATTTTTAGTAGAGACAGGGTTTCACCATGGCCAGGATGGTCTCAATCTCTTGACCTAGTGATCCGCCTGCCTCAGCCTCCCAAAGTGCTGGGATTACAGGCGTGAGCCACCGCACCCAGCTTTGTCATAGTGTTTTTTACTTGCTATTTAGTGGCATTCTATGTAAAGAAAAGTTAAACATTTAAATGTTGGCATGAATTTTACCATTCATCTTAATATTGTGCAATTCCAATTTTTAATGCAAACATTTAAGACACAGTCTAACTCAAACGTGAAATCACTGAAACTAACTACACAATTTGAATTTTGTAACTTATATAAGTGCATATGCACTTTGCTCTTGCAAGAACAGTGGGCATGTTATACAAAACCAATTCACTCATTTTTATTTCACTTCTTGAGACTTGCTCATTCTACCAACATTCTGCCTTCAGCTTACTGATGAATAGGGAAGAATGGAAGGGGCAGGAATGAAGGTTCCCCTGTCTTTCCCTTTCGTTCCAGCTCATCATTTCCTGCCTCAGTGGCTGGCCCCAACAGGAAAAGCACAGGAGTAAGAGAGGCTATGATAGCATTCATCGGTCACTGTTTTGTAGAATGCCATCACCTTCTTTCTGCATTCCAAGTGAGTTCTGGCTCACACAGAAAGTAAGGCATTTCAGGGCTGTAAGTGCCCCTGCTTACTCTGTAGGAAATGTCACACATTTACCTTGACTCCTACACACTGTGGGCTCACCAAAATTCTGTCTCTGATGGGCATTGAAGATTTTTAAGCCATGCATAGAGTCCTTCTAAGTGCAGGGCCTCACAAAACTTCATGTTCTATACTATACTAAAGTTCTATACTAAAAGACAACTTTAGAGGAAGGATACAACAGACCAACACTAATGTCTAAAGCAGCAAGAATTGTAAGACATGCCGTCAATTTTGTAGTGGCTTTTAAGGGGAAAACGTATTAGAATATGCATCCTAATTTCAGGAAATCTAAAATAAGAGGGGGAAAAACTTCAACTCTGGAATTGCAGCACATAACGTTCCTTTCCCTAGCACCTTCCTAACTACTACTACTAATGGACTAATGGGTTTTTAAACAATTCAAACATCCAGAAAAACATAGAGACTGATATATGAATACCTGTGTACCCACCAATCAACTTTATCCAATCTCAACACTTTTTCCACATTTGCTTTACAAGATTCTTAAGGGGAAAAACATTTCAAATAACACCAATTCCACCTGTGGGCCCCTCATCTAATTATTTTACCTCTCCTCCCTCCTCCGAGGTAATGAGTTTGCTGAAATCATTCTTTATCATTCACAAGCGTACTTTTTTACTCTCAGTACATATATCTGTAACCACAAACAATACATTTTTCATGTTGTTAATTTTATATAGAACAGTATAATAATGCTGTGCATATCATTCTTCAACATGCTTTCTTGTGCATCATTATTAAGATCTATATTTCTACATGTGATTCTAGTTAAGTCATTTTAATAACTAAAGAGTGTAAGTTGCATAAATACCCCAATTTATTCATTTCTCTGTCATTTTAAATGTTTCTCATTTTTCTTTTTTATAAACAATGATTCAGGAAATCTTCCACATTTCTCTTAGTAAACATAAGCTGGAGTTTTTTAAGGTAAATACCTAGAAGTGGAAACACTGGATTGAAAGTTATGTGCATCACATCTTTAACTTTTCTACTTGTTGCCAATGGCTCTCCCGTCTACAAGCCCAGAGGTAGTGAGAGACGCATCCCTCCACAAGCTGGCTGACACTTGTAAAAGCCCAGCGTTTAGATTCTTGCTGAACAAATGAGTGCAAGATGTACCTTTAAATTTGCATTTTCCCCAATGACTAGGGAAGCTGAGCATCTTTTCTTATATTAATCAGGTTTCTTTTCTAAAAATTGCCTATTTCAATGCTTTGCTCGTTTTTTTCTGGGTTATTTATCTACTTTTTATCAATTTCTGTTATTTTGTTCATTATGAATACTACTGTTTGGTTGTATTTCCAGACTTTAGTCTCTATGCCTATTTATTGAGTCTTCTGCAAAAATAAGATTAGAAGTTCAATGACATTAGATTCATCAAAATCCTCCCTTTGTGGGTTTGGGCTTTTGTACTTTGATTAAGACATTGCCTGGCATGTCCCAGTATCTGCTATTGACAGCACCGTCCTTCACTCCCTTCCCTTCCTCTCTCTGATGTGAATTTCCCTCTCTCTGTGTGTTTCCTGCTTCTCTTGTTTCACCCACTACAAGCATACAGTCCCTCCATCTCCTTCAAAATCATCTGGCCTGTTCTTAAACCTTTGTGTTTCTATTTAAATTTGAGGATCAGCTTGTCAAGATCCATTTTTAAAATCTTGCTGGAATTATTTTTTGGAACTGCCTAGAATTACATATTAGTTTATGGGAAATTGCCATGTTTATTTAAGACATTGAATTTTCCCTTCAGAAACAAAGTGCATATCTCCATTAATTTAGAATTATTTTATACTTCATGTTTTTAAATTTTTTCCATAATGATTTGCCCAGCTTTCGTTAGTTTCAGGGTTCATTTTTTAAAAAATACTTTGCTGTTTACTACAATCCTTAGATTTTCTCTATAACATAATCTCTTAAATTTATTCACAGTTATAACTAAAACTGTTGTACTATACCTTGATTTTTTGCCAAGGGGATTACTGAATGAGCTAATGCAAAATCCATTTTATGCCAATCTACACACTTGGTTTTGAATAATTTATTCAACCAAATACTTTCTAAAGAGAATCATACACGATGAATAAAAATATCTTGAATAGATTGGAAATGTTCCTGTTTTGTTTTCATTTTAAATGCATACTAAATGTGTTCACGCCATAGAAAGATTCTGGGTTCTATCAGATTCCTCAAATATAAAGACTTTGGATGTATGGCTGTTTCAATAGCTGAATCGTTTAAACGGAACTGCTATTTACAGCCATGTTTCCAAAGGCATTTCTTACTTGAACTATTTTGAGATATAAAAATAAGCACAGGGATTTGTGATAGCTCTGCAACGAGCAATATTTTTGAAACATGAAATAGGCGTTTTGTCTGGAGAAGCCTTATCTATCACGGTCCACGTCTGAAATCGCAGTTGCTTAATGAGCTCTGTTTTATGGAAGCTGCCGCTGACTCATTCCTAAGTCTCCCCATTCTTTCCAATGTCACACAGACTTCGGAGATGAATTTAAATTTCATCATTATCCATGACCTACAATGTGTGCAGTGACCATACTAGACTTTCCCTTTTTGAATACGTTCCCAACGCTGCCTGTCCCCGGCCCACTTCACTGTTGGCTCGCAGTCCTCGGTGCCGTTTTATTCCTCTGGTGTTTTAAACACGATAGAGATCCACGCTTAGGCTGAGGCCATGCTGAACGACCCCACCAAAATCCTGATAAAAAGCCCATCCATTCTCAGGGCAGCTCCAGGATTTCGCATGCGACAAGATCAGGGAGAGCTCTGGGGTCCTTTCTCCATCCTCCCAACTCAACTCTCCCCTGGCTCCGAGGACGCCGCCAGTGCGCCCTTAGACCCTGTGATCGAAGTCCGGGGCTCGGTCTCCACCCGGTCACACTCCAAGTGACAGCAATAATAGCTGGTGTTTCTAAAGCGCTTACCGGCGCCAGGGGCTGCATCCGTGTAGACTCATTTAATCCTCACAGCACGAAGAGACACACGTTTGACAGATGGAGAAACTGCTCAGGGACACTCTGCTGGCGAATAAGGAGGTGGCCCCACAGCCCTCTGCCTGGGCCCTGCAGCCTGGAGCAGGCCCTGAGTGCACTCCCTGCAAACATTCTCACCACAGCCCTGCAAGGGGCATGGCGCTGAGCTCACCGTTTTACAGGTGAGGAAGCCGTGGCTCAGCCTTCCCACTCTCCTCTACCTGAGCCTCAGAGCCTGGCTCAGAGGCCCCGTGCCCAGAACCACAGCACAGGTGCAAGAGTAGGGGAGCCCGTCCGAGCTGCCTGGGACATTAGCAGATGGAAGTTCCAAACAGGGAAAACTTAAAACGAGTTACAAACCTGTCGTCAGTTTGACAGTAATGTTTTTATAATTACACATTGTGATACTTACCTGAATGATAAAGCAATTTCAATGTTATTTTGTCTAATGCCTCAGCTTGGATCTGGATGTTTTTCTAACTTAAGAACCAGAACAAGGGTCACCGATGAGCTCCTGAAGAATAAGTTTCAGAATGCTCTGTTCACCGCCATGGGGGCATCTCTGCCACCTCTGCCCCAAAATGGACAATCTAAGCTATGAGCATGATAACCCATCTCCTAGGATGGTAATTAACCCTAGAGAAGCAGCCCCCAACCTTTCTGGCACCAGAGACCAGTTTCGTGGAGGACAGTTTTTCCAATGAACAGGGGAGAGGGTGGTTTCGAGATGAAGCTGTTCCCCCTCAGATCATCAGGCATTAGATTCTCATAAGGAGCGGGAAACCAAGGTCCCTCACATGCACAGTTCACAGCCGAGTTCACGCTCCTGTGAGACTCAGGCAGCGACTAACCTCACAGGAGGCGGAGCTCAGGCAGCTTGCTGGCCCGGTTCACCTCCTGCTATGCAGCCCGGTTCCTAACAGGCCTCGGACCTGTACCACTCTGTGGCCGGGGGCCTGGAGACCTTGCTCTAGAGATTTCCTCCTTGCTCTAGAGATTCCTACCTGTTCGTTGCAACACTGAATACAACTTTAACTGGAATGTTCATTGTAATTCATATGCATTCAAATACGTGGTTGTACTTAGGTAACTGTCTTAGTTTCCTGCATTACCTCACTGCTCTAGCTTTGTCTTTTGTTCCATTCCACACATCATTTCGAGACTAGTCATCCAAAGTTAGTGTTAGAACATGAGTTTAGAGTCACATAGGCCGGCCATATCCTGACTCCATCCTACACTGCCCATATTAGTTTCCGGTGGCTGCTGTAACAGATGACCCCAAACTCGGTGGCTTAACACAACAGAATGTTCTCTCACAGTTGTGAAGGCCAGAAGCTCCACATCAGCCTCACTGGGCTGAAAGCAAGCTGCGGCCGAGAGAATCCAGTCCTGGCCTCTCCCAGTTTCCAGTGCTACCCGCATTGCTTGGCTTGTGGCCGCACCACACCAGTCCCTGCCCTGTCTTAGCATTGGCTTATGCTCGTCTGTGCACTGTGTCCAAATCCCCCTTTGCTTCCCTCTCATAAGGACACAGTGATTGAATGTAAGGCCCATCTGGGTAAGCCAGGGTCCTCTCCCAGGACCCTTAACATAATCACATTTACAAAGACCCTTTTCCTGATAAGGTACATGTACAGGTTCTGGAATTTAGGACCTGACATCTTACTGACCATAGGTCAACCTGTGTGACTACAGGGAAATTATTTAATCAGTCTATATTCAATTGTTTTGCCTGTCTAGTGGGTATCTATTTCATAGGGTTGCCTGAGGCTTAGAGGAGACAGTTTACATAAAGAGCTTAGTGCAATGCTTGGCAGAAAAAAAAAAGCTTTTAATAAATAATAACTATTTGTTTTGTTTCTGTATGCCAAAAGTTCAGCGTCTCTCTATTACTTTCTGTCTTAATCCCTTAGTCTACTAGGTTGGTGCAAAAGTAATTCCAATTGCCAAAGTAATTGCCATTAACAGTAATTACAAAAACTGCAATTACTTTTGCCCCCACCTAATAGAAATCTCTATGTCCATCATCCAGTTCTAGGAATTTTCCCAACCTTGTCGCTTACTATTTTCCTTGTAGACCTTCTAGTCTAACTAGATGTGTTTGCTAAGGAGTCCCTCAGTGGAGTGTTCTTGCTTCGCCCCTTTGCGTCTTTATTCTTTGTTGCTCCTGCCTGTGACAGTTGACCCCTTCCTCTTTGCCTGTTCAAATACTGTTCCTTCTGCCAGGACCAGCCCCATTCTCATCCTCTCTTTGAAGCTTCCCCAGTCAACCCAGCCCAGGCTGGTCTCTCCCCTTGAGGACAGTCAGTGCTGCTCTCCACGATGCCTCCTCGCTCTTACCATGGTGGCTCCATACACTTAGACCCAGCTGCATATAGACACATGCTATGTATGAAGCATGCAGCAATGATGGATAAACCATCGCGACAGAGAACCCAGGGAGTCAGATCTGGGCTCAGAGACTAGATTAACATCTTATATCCCTAGACCAGAAACAGAATAGAAATACTAGGCAGTGAGAGGGCCTGAAGCCACAGGCCTCCTGAGATCCCAGTTAAAAAGCAGGCCATGGTGGGTGAGGGCCTGGCCTCTGTGGGGTACAGAGGATGAGAGTCTCCCTGTGGGGTGGGGTACCAGGCCAGGCTTGCTGCTCAGAGGCAGAGGCCAGAGTGGAGTCTTTCACTAAATGTAAAAAATAAAAATAAAAACCTGCTGCCAGTGCTGTCTGCTGCTGGACTGGGGGCTCTAGGAGTTGAGTGCAGACAGCCACAAAACTACTAGATAGGAAAGAGAGGGCAACGATTTAGAAGGGGTGAGAGAAATAGGGAAGAGCCCTCTTCCTTTTAAAATAAGTCTGCAAATAAAACATTTCACACCCGTGAAGAAATTCCATGCTAAAAAAGGCAGCCCACAAAATAAAAATTTAGAGCACGTATTCATTCTGGATTAAAATAAATTTCTTTAACAGTATGAGAGGTCCCAAAATAAGTGTATGCTAGGTGTCCAAAGAAATGAACAAGATAAATTCATAAAAGTAAAAATAAATTATTTTTTGAAAATGGTAGAAATCCTGAAACAAGAGCAGACGAATGTGAAGAAGAACAAATTATAAATTTGTTCTTCCTCCCTAGAAAGCTGCCTAGGAAGGATGAAGGTTAATGACAAGATGGGAGAGATGAGTGAGTTGAAAGCTGCTCTGTGAATTGGAAGTGTATTTCCAGTTGAGAAAGATTAAACATGTAAATTCTATCCTAAACACGGTGTGATAAAACTGAAAAACATTAATGACAACAAGAAAATATTTAAGGCAGCAAAAAGGGCAGACACCACAAAGACCCACTGGATCGTCAGTGGGATTATCAGCAGTCCGAGACACAAGACAGTGGGTTGGTATCTCGAGTGCTGAGAAAAAATAAGACCAACCACCTAGAATTTTACACACAGTTAAGATACCACCCAAGAGGGAAGTAAAATAAAGACAATTTCAGACCTACGAAGATTAAAAGAGTTTGCCAGCTCTACTTAACTCTAAGTAAAATTATGGCCCGAATGAGTACATTAGCAAGAAGAATAAACCCACAGCTAGGAGTGAGATACCAGAAATAATGGCAAGTCCTAAAATTGATAAAATGTCAGTAAGATTTATGAACTATGGGATTTTTGTAATGCATTTTTTTTAAGCCAAACTAGCACTCCAGACAACAATGGCAGGATGTCAGAGGGGTTTTCAGTTGTCAGCCAAAGCTTTGTTTTATCTGGGAGAAAGATAAGAACATTTAATCACTTACGGATTTCCATACCTAAAACCATGCTAAAAGATTTAAAGGAAAAAAAATGAAAAATCTATATTAAGCTAAAGAAACATATGGAGTAATAGTAAGATCAGATTAAAAAAAAAGCGTTAATGGAGAAAGGAAGGGCATCCTATGGTAAGAAGAAGCAAAATCCACCAAAATGACATAAAAATCATGATCCTGTATTATCCTAACAATACAGCAGAAATATATAAAGTAAAAGCTAACAGAATTATAAGAAAATTGGACAGATCCACAAAGTAAAGAATCATAACTCTAACAGATCAAATAAAAAAGATTATTGAGGCTATGGATGATCTTTTAGTAAGAAAATTAACAGGTAAATTTTGACATATAGAGGAGAACTCTGCACCCAATGATGATAATCCTTTGTATACTGCTAGAACGTTTACAGAATTGACCATGAAGAAGATTAAAATTTTAACAAATTTAAATAATAATAATCTATATTATCCAAGTGTTATTCTCTAGCAACTAAAAAGATAGTGTTTGAAATGGATTTATCATTCATGAACTAAAGCACTAGATTGAAAATTAATGTAGACCATTCAATTTAAGAATGAGAAAGTGAACAACAAGGTAAATGCAACAAAAATAGAAATAAACAAAAGTGCAAACATTCATGAAATGGATGTCAAGGAAACGAAATGGTAAAGAGGATCTGCAAAACCAAAACCAGATTATTTGAAACAGCAAAAAAATACACGCATTTCACCAAGATTGAGCACAAGAAAAAAGTCACAAACAGTAATCCGTTTATGAATCAATGCAAATGAATTTGGAATTTAAAGAAGTAATTTACTAGAAACAAATAAATTACCAAAAAATAGAAATTCTAAATAAACCAATAAACATTAAAGAAAATGAATAAGTAATCAAAAGCTTCCTCCCCCCAAAAGAAGCAACATACCCAGTTCATTTTATAATCAATTTTTCTAAGTATTTAAATATCATTTCTTTCTCTCAAACTATCCCAAAGAACTGAAAAAGAAGAATCGAAGAAGATGGTAGGATAACTTATGAAAAAGAAGGAAACTATATTAACATAATTGCAAAAATCCTAAGTAACATGTTGTCATATTAAAAAAATTCTAACAGATCAGGAGAAAGTAGGACTGTCCTTGGCATGGATGTTGTCATTGAGCTCATAGGGCCCCGCTGGGGTGGTTTGCGAAGGGCATTGCACCCTGTGACATTCTCTCCATTAAAACATAGCCCCAATTTTATGATGAAAAACTCATCAGACAAACCCAAACTGAAGAAATTCTGCAAAATACCTGGCCAGTATTTCTCAGAACTCCAAAGATCATGAAAAATACCTAAATGCAGGGCTGTATCCTGGTGGGATCCTGAAACAGAAAGAGGGGCATGGTAGAAAAACTGGCAAAATCCAAGTAATATCTGAAGCTTAGTTAAAAGGAATATGTCAACATTGATGTCTTAGTTTTGACAAATATACGATTAATACAGGATATTAACATTGGAGAAACTAGATGAGGATGCAGAGAGCTCTCTGTACTGTCTTTGCAACTCTTAGTATTAGCAAATCTAATACTATTTCACAATAAATAGTTGATTTTTAAAAATCTCAACACCTACTTGTGATGGAAACTCCTAGCAAACCACGAAAAGAAAGCCGTCTCGACTTGATGACGGTGTCCATCATTACTTTGTGGTTTCCAAAGCACACGTCGAGGTTTTATTTCAGAAGTTGTGGTGAGGATTAAATGAAGCGATATGTATGCTGTGACTTATGAATTAACACTATTATTCCTGTGATCCCAGCAACAACATTAGACGTCTGCATGCTGCTGTAGCACAGAGTTCTTGGCCTTGTTTGTGCCGTGCGGCACTTGGACAGCCCGGGAAGGTCTTCAGCCCCCTTCTCAGGATGTCTGCCAATGCGCAACATAAAACTCATATGGTTACTATGTGTGTGCATATACAGGTGTTAAATCACAGTAATGCTCTTTTTGATATTGAACTAAACTTCCATTCTAAAGATAGCCCTATGTGGTCACCATGTGTGGTTGAAGAATCAGTAGGCCTGGGTGACCTGAGCAGGTAGGTGAGGCAGAGAGAAGAATCCACGTCCAGTGTCAAGGCTGGGCCTCCTGGGTGGGTAGGAAACTCAGGGCAAAGAGATCCTGAGAGGGGACAGGGAGAAAAGACCACGAGGTCGGTGTGGGACCTTGCTGAGTTTGAGTTGAATGATGTTTCCAACTGGATATTTTTCATAATTGCATATCTTTTTTGAAAAGTAGTTTTTAGGCCAGGCTCGGTGGCTCACACCTGTAATCCCAGCACTTTGGGATGCCGAGGTGGGCTTTGAGGTCAGGAGTTCGAGACCAGCCTGGCTAACATATTGAAACCTTGTATCTACTAAAAATATGAAAATTAGCCAAGTACAGTGGTGCATGCCTGTAATTCTAGCTACACAGGAGGCTGGGGCTGGAGAACAGCTTAAACCTGGGAGGCAGGCAGAGGTTGCAGTGAGCCGAGATCACACCACTGCACTCCAGCCTGGGAGACAGAGCAAGACTCCAACTCAAAAAAAAGGAAAAGGAGAGATCCAAGATGGCCACGTAGCAGCAGCTCAGGATTGTGGCTCCCAGTGAAAACGCAGAGAGCGAGTGGATGCCGCAATTGCAGACGAATTTTTAGTGCCCACAGACTGGGAGAGTCCCGGCGAAGGAGCCACACGGGGCGCCAGCGCGATTCTTTTGGCTGGCGCGGCGCTTCTCGGTGTGGAGTATACGGGACTGGGTGCCCTTTTAGTCGGGCTCCGCTGGTCCCATCCCCACAAGGAGAACAGCAATTGGAAGCACTGAGGACGGAGAAAGCACAGCTGAACCCAGGAAGGCCCAGCTCTGTGGGGAAGGGGTGCCCCCCGAAGGAAAACTAAGAAACAGAAAAAATTTCATCACCAACAAGCCGGACATCCACTCAGAGACCCAATCTGAAAGTCGGCAATTACAAAGACGACAGGTGGATAAATCCACAAAAATGGGAAGAAACCAGTGCAAAAAGGCTGAGAACACCCGAAATCAGAATGCCTCTCCT
>CAUYQU010075116.1:0-127562 GCA_963574635.1 Cheracebus regulus
TAGGTCTTTTCACATAGTCCCATATTTCTTGAAGACTTTGTTCATTCTTTTTTACCCTTTTTTCTGTCATCTTGCCTTCTCGTTTTATTTCATTGAGTTGATCTTCAACCTCTGATATCCTTTCTTCTGCTTGGTCAATTCGGCTGTTGAAACTTGTGCATGCTTCATGAAGTTCTCGTGTTGTGTTTTTCAGCTCCATCAATTCACCTGTATTCTTCTCTAAGTTGTCCATTCTCGTTAGCATTTTGTTAAATCTTCTTTCAAGGTTCTTAGTTTCTTTGCATTGGGTTAGAACATGTTCTTTTAGTTCACAGAATTTTCTTATTATACACCTTCTGAAGCCTGATTCTGTGAGTTCATCACACTCACCCTCCATCAGGCCTTGTTCTCTTGCTGATGAGGAGCTGCGATCCCTGGTAGGAGGAGAGGCATTCTGATTTCGGGTGTTCTCAGCCTTTTGGCACTGGTTTCTTCCCATTTTTGTGGATTTATCCACCTGTCGTCTTTGTAATTGCCGACTTTCAGATTGGGTCTCTGAGTGGACATCCAGCTTGTTGGTGATGAAGTTTTCTGTTTCTTAGTTTTCCTTCGGGGGGCGCCCCTTCCCCACAGAGCTGGGCCTTCCTGGGTTCAGCTGTGCTTCCTGTGCTTCCCAGGTTCAGCTGTGCTTGTTCTCAGTCCTCAGTGCTTTCAATTGCTCTTCTCCTTGTGGGGATGGGACCAGAGGAGCCTGACTAAAAGGGCACCCAGTCCCGTGTACTCCACACTGAGAAGCGCCGCACCAGGGCACCAGCAAAACAGCCGCGCCGGCCAAAAGAGTCGCGCTGGCGACCCGTGTGGCTCCTTCGCCGGGAATCTCCCAGTCTTTGGGCATCAAAAATTTGTCTGCAATTGCAGCGTCCACTTGCTCTCTGCGCTTTCACTGGGAGCTACAATCCTGAGCTGCTGTCAAGCGGCCATCTTGGATCTCTCTCCCGAGATTCTTTATAGATGCAGATCTCCCCACAAAGAACAGCTTTGCAGGGCCATTTTGAAATATGGCAGAGAAACATATTTTGGGGTAATATTTTGATTTTCTTCCTTGTCTCGTAATGTTATGCCAGAGTCAGGTTGGAAAATAAGTGGCAATATATACGGTTAAATAAAAGTCATCTGTTGAGAATTTATTATTTGTAAGGCATGACTCCCCAGACCCCTTAGATAGGAATTTGGGCAAGATAAAAAAAATCAGAGGTTAGGCCTCACATGCAAGAGAGGAAAATCACAGGGGTGTGATTGCTTAATAATCCCATGATGTCCAGATGTTGTACACCATTCTTCACAGGAGAAGGCATGATGGAGGTTATGGGAGTGAATGCTTTTCAGGGCAAATGAATATGAGCCCAAAGTAACAACAATAGTCTAGGATCAAGTCTGTGAGCTCGTGGCTCTCTTCCACAGAGTGGAAGTTCATTGTGAATAAAAGCTGTCTTATTATGCAGATGAAGGCTTCCAGATAATCTTTTACAGCAATCCTCAGAAGAATAGATGAAAAGTCTGTCTGGGCACAGTGACAACTCCCACTCTCTTTTCTTGTGGTTAATCTTTCCTGGTTATTTGATGAGATTCCTAGGAAGGAGGTCTTAAGACAATTGCATTTCTTTGGAAAAGAAGCTCTTTTAGGTAGATTAAAAAAAAAGTTCCAGAGATCTGGAATGATACTTCTAATTAGAAACTTAACAATAACAACAAAAAGTTCCAGAGAGTGTTAAAACGCGCACATGTTGAATGAAGAGACCGCCCCCCACTCCCAGCCCAACAGGCTTTGTGTGAGCAACATGGCTATTTATTCACCTGGGTGCAGGCAGGCTGTGGCCGAAAAGGGCATCAGTGAAGGGTGGTGGGATAGGAGTTGGTTTTAGGTTGTGAGGGAGGCAGTGGAAAGTTACAAAAATTAAGTTTAGGGCAGTGTTTTGCAAGCTAGGGGGCGGTCGTAGGATGTGGACTCACAAGGTTGGCCAAGCAGGGAGGGAGTTGTAGGGTGTGGCGTCACGAGGTTGGCCAAGGTTGGTTACAAAGTCCAATGGCCTTGTCAATTGAGGCCAGAATAAGAAACAATAGAAGAATGTCTCAAGTTAATTAGGCTCCGCAGGGGTTGATCGTTTCTTCCAGGAACTCATCCAGGGTGTATGAGTAGCTCACAGAGATTACCATGCCGTTCATGGTGCGGTCAGACCCTACAGTGAGTACCTCCTGGTACTTTGGGAAAAAGAGAGGATCAGAGAGACAGGGAGTTGAGGGAGGACAGAGACTTTGGTTTTGTGGATTATTTCTGAGGCCTTTCAATATTCTTTAATTCGAAGCACTCAGCATGCCAAAGTGGTATATTTTGCCCCAACACAGCCCTAGCCACCATTCTTGAGTTGCTCTTCTTTCCTATCTACAAATATCAAAATCTCTTAATTTTCATTTCCTCTTTGATCCCAGTGTTCCTGTTCTCTCTCTGATCTCCTTTTGCTCACCCAGGGCTGGGTGAGAATGGGAATCTGTCTTGTTTCCTTGCCCTTAACTCTTACTGTCTCTTGTAGAGAGACCTCATATGTTGTTGATGGAGTTGTGAAATGATTCTGCTATTGTGGAAAAACAGTTTGGTAGTTCCTCAAAAAGTTAAACAAAGAATTGTCATATGACTCAGCAATTTTACTCAAAAGAATTGAAATAGGTAAGGTTTATTGCAACACTATTTACAATAGCCAAAAAATGGAAACAACCCAAATGTTCAATAACAGATGAGTGGATAAACAAAATGTGGTATATTTGTACACTGGAATATTATTCATACATAAAAAGGAAAATACTACAACATGGATGAATCTCAAAAACACTATGCTAATTAAAAGATACCAGACATAAAGTTTACATATTATATGATTCCTTTTTAGTGAAATATCCAAAATAGATATAAAATATGAAATATAGATAAAATATGAAATATAGATAAAATATCTATAGAAACAGAAAAAGTAGAATAGTAGTTGGCAGGGACTTGGGTGGTTTGGGTGGAGGAATAGGGAATGACTGCTTAACAAGAACTTCCTAGAAAGTCTCTCTCTTTCTCTTTCTGTCTCTCTCTGTTTCTGTCTCTCTCTGTCTACACACACACATGTGCATAAATAAAAACAAAAAAATTGACAATGCCAAGTGCTAACAGAGAAACAGAGCAACTATAACATTCACATAGTGCTACTGAGAATGCAAAATAATGCAATCATTTTGGAAAGTAGTTTGGCAATTTCTTTTTTCTTTTCTTTTTTTTTTGAGACTGGGTCTTGTTCTGTCACCTAGGCTGGAGTGCAGTGGCGTGAACATGGCTTACTTCAGCCTTGACCTCCTGGGCTCAAGTGATCCTCTCACCTCAGCCTCCCCAGTAGCTGAGACTAGTATGTACCACCATGCTTGGCTAATTGTAAAACTTTTGGTAGAGCCACGTTGCCCAGGCTGGTCTCAAACTCCTGGGCTCAGACTATGCTCTCACCTCAGCCTCCCAAAGTGTTGGAATTATAGACATAATCCACCATGCCTAGCTAGCAATTTCTTATAAAGTTAAACATACACTTATCATAAGACTCAGATTTTCTACTCATGGACATTTACCCAACAGAAATGAAAACTTATAGTCACATGAAAACCGTATGTAAATTTGATATGGTTTGGCTCTGTGTCCTCAGCCAGATCTCATCTTGTAGCTGCCATAATTCCCACGTGTTGTGGGAGGGGCCCGGTGGAAGATGACTGAATTATGGGGAAGGGTATTTTCTGTACTATTAGTGCTCGTGATAGTGCTCATGATACTCAACGAGTCTAATGAGATCTGATGGTTTTAAAAATGGGAGTTTCTCTGCACAAGCTCTCTTTTTGCCTGCTGCCATCCATGTAAGATGTGACTTGCTCCTCCTTGCCTTCTGCCATAATTGTGAGGCTTCTGTAGCCATGAGGAACTGTGAGTCCAATAGATCTCTTTCATTTGTAAATGGCCCAGTCTCAGGTATGTTTTTATCAGCAGCATGAAAACGGGCTAATACAGGATGTTTATAGTAGATTTGTTTATATTTTCTCCACTACCTAAATGGAAACAATCCAAATGTGCCTCAGTCAAGGAGTGGATAAAGAAATTATGGTGTACTCAGCAGTAAAAAGGAAGGAACTATTGATTCAAGCAACAATAGAAGAATGTTAGATGCACTCTGCTAAGTGGAAGAAGCCAGAATCAAAAGGCTACATGCTGCATGATGACACTGATGTGGAATTCTGGAAGATTATTGTGTAAAGAATTATAAATATGATTATGTAGTCTGGAAAAGGCAAGACTATAGGGACAGATCAGTGATTTCCAGGGGCTGTAGGTAGGGGTAAGAATTGACTACATGGGGTGAGAGGGTGGCTGATGGAACTATTCTATGTCTTCATTGTGGTGATAGTTATATAACTTATGTGTTTGTCAAAACTTCTGGAATTGTATGCTGAAACAGGCTAAATTTTATTGTATGTAAATAATACTTGAATTTGAAAAACAGGGAAAAACATATGCATACATTCCCATATTGTAGCACATTACCTGACATATAATTCAGCACTCAGTAAATGTAGAACAAACTCTGCTTTCAGCCTTATTTTTTAAAGTATTAAATGACAGAAGCACTTACATCAAAAGTTAAACTTTAGTTTGTAGGTTATTGAAACTGCCCCTAGCAATCCTATTGATAAGGAGAAATTTGCTAGGGTATTCAAAAAACTAGAAATTGGGAATGATTTAAAGGTTTCCATGACCTTTGGTTATCCTTTATTTGGGACAGGTAGTTAATTTGTTCTTGATTTAAGCTGGGCCAGATGAAGCTCAGCTCTTTCCAGTTTGTATGGGAATGACAGAAGTTGTGAGGTTATATGGGCTTAACTCTTAAACTGTGGTTGTCAGAACACTTAGAGCACTGATGTGAAGTAAAATGAAAACGTAAGCATAATGTAATCAGTTTTTTCTAAAACTAAATCCATTGATCTTAAAGGACTACCTTTATTCTGGCATTATGTACTTTCTTTTTTTAATGGGTATTCAAATGGCCTTTATTTATGAAATGATGATGATAGCGAATGATTTTTTGATGTTTTGTTTTTAAACCTCCTTTAAGTAAACAAAATGCAATGTTTTTTGGTTGTTCTCTGTTCTCCTCTCTTTTTTCCTTTCTCTTTCTTTGTCTCTCTTTCATGTATCTCTTACCAGTCAGGAAAATCCAAGAATGTATGTGGTAAATAAACACTGGTTAGTAACAGAGCCGAGGGTGTTCCCTGCTGGGGTCATGGGCACTGGGCAGGTGCGCCTCGCCTCCTTGGG
This sequence comes from Cheracebus regulus, assembly GCA_963574635.1. Classification (NCBI taxonomy): domain Eukaryota; kingdom Metazoa; phylum Chordata; class Mammalia; order Primates; family Pitheciidae; genus Cheracebus; species Cheracebus regulus. The sequence continues at coordinate 5,366 of CAUYQU010075116.1, forward strand.
GCAGTGGCTTCATTTCTCCCCTGTCCCCCATTTTTGCTCTGGCTCTTGCTCCTAGCTGGCTTCAACAAATGTGGCAGTCTAGCATGTTTCAGAAACATTTTGAAAATTGATGAGGCATTTCCTAAATTTCAAGGAGTTGCTCAGAAGTGTTGGATTTAAATGATCAGCATCTAGGCCCTGCAGGTCACACATTTCCTCTGCATGAAGGGTGGAATTTGCAGCTCTTTGGATATTTTGCTGTTTCACTGTCTGCCTAAGGAACAAACAAAACAGCATGGCTTCACGTAGGCCCTGTTTGGATCATGTCTCTCATCCTTGACTCAAGTAAGAATTTTAATGTGGTCACAGACCCCCACAGCAGCTGCTTTGCTGGGTTTATAGACTTCACCTGCCATGGAGGGTCCCAGCAAAGCAGCCACTGTGGGATTCATGACCCCTACCCCTAAGGGGTCCCTCAATGGCACGTGAAGACTGTAAACCCAGCAGAGAACATGTGGCCACCTCCACGTTTTGAAGGCATTATCTGAGTTGAGCATCATTCCACTGATACTCTACTGAGGTCATGTTTGGTTTCACAACCTGATTGGGATGTTCCAGGCTGCCATTCTATGCCACAGGCTAAGGGAACCAAGCTCAAATCAGAGTTGATAAATAATGCTCATTGACTGCTATTTGACCAACACCTTATGATTAATCTAAGTTTATCCTGACAATATCTTATACTGGTTAAACTCATTGTTTATATCATGCTTTGCATTTGTGGTTGTCTTTTATTAATCATTCACTATAAGAAGTCCGTATTTTTTTTGCCTTGGAGGCCATGATTCCCTGTCAACTTACCCTCCCACTCCTACACGAGTCTGCCAATCTCTGAGTGATAAAGTGGGTAGACAAAGCGTTTCCCTTGCCTCAAGGTGGGATTAACTTAGTGGTACAAAGCTTTTCTGGAGGATCAGAATGAGTTAGTCTCTGGCAGAGACCATACCTGGCTTAGTTTTTCCTCTGACTTCTGAGAGCATTCCCTAATTACTTATTTGAACAAGAATCCCTGTGTTAGGCTCTGCTTTTAGGTAGCCTGATCAAGACTGGCAGGACCCTAAAGTCACCACAAATGATATGGTTATGAAAGAGTCCAGCTGCCTTCGAGATAATTTGTCAAGAGTACTGCCCACTAGGGATATTCCATGTTACATGGCAACAAACCAACCCAGCCTGATCTCCTTAGGCAGAAAGTTGGCCCCACTGCATTTCAGGTTATTTTCCAAAAAGATGTGAAGAAACATTGTTGAACATTAATAAGGCACATACATAGCACATTGTAATGTTGGATGTTGTAGGACCCAAAGGCAAAAATGGTATTGAGAGGTGTATTAATTTATTGTGGCTGCTGGAACAAGTTACCACAAACTTGGTGCTATAAAACAACAGAAATTTATTCTCTCACAGTTTTGCAGTCCAGATTGCCAAAATCATTAAGCATCACTGGGTTGAAATCAAGGTGTTAGCAGGGCTGTACTTCTCCAGAGGCTCTTGAAGAGAAATCCTTCCTTACCTCTTCCAGTTTCTGGTGGCCTCCAGGACATCCTAGTTTGTGTGGCATTACTCTGATCTCTTTGGCTTTGGCTTCTTCTCTTCTGTCTGTGTTTTATCTCCCTCTCCTGCCCTCTTATCAGAATATATGTAATCACATTTAAGGCCCACCCTGAAAATCTGGAGAACTCTCCCCATCTCAAAATCCTTAACTTAATTTTATAGGGCAAGATCTTTTTTCCATACAAAGTAATATTAGTAACATTCACAGATTCCAGTGATTAGGGCAGAGATATATTTTGGGGGACTGTTTTTCAGCCTACCACAAAGAGATAATTGCAGTGCTCTCTCGCATTCCTATGCTCCTTCACAATAAACCTCCATCATGAAAGATGGTCCAAATGCCTCTTAGTTACATGTTTTATACTTATACAATGTATCCCATGCAGGATGAGGAGAAATGAAAACACTGCCCTCTCTCTCACGGCTCTTGCCATCTATTTCAGGAGAAATATACATTTCATGCTAAATTACAGATAAAAATGCAGATTAATGTGACTTATCACAAGGCAGTGCACCACTCATCTGGATTCTTGTAGGCCTTATATTCCAAGAGGAGGTAGAGAAAACCAGTGGACTAAAATGTGAAGGGAGACTTTTAAAAAGGGTAAGACTTGAGCACAGTCTTACTAAGACTTAAACCGTGGTTGAATTTGTCCAAGCAGAAGGGAAGAGAGTTCAAATGATTTCCTCATTTGATGTTTATAATTGTCATTTATGGTTGTGTCTTTCAAACATTGTTGGACAATAAGAAATAGTAAGAAATAAACATCATGACCTAGCATGTGAAATATACTTATGAAATAAAAAATTCACAAGACAATATTATTTATTCTTAACAATGAATTCTGCTTTTTAAATTCTATTCCATTCCATTCCATGTCCCCAAAAGATTCTGGCCAAAGCTCACTGGATCACTAAATTGAATCATAGCTGTTAGAGTGGACTGAGACATAGACATCTGAAAAAAAATGCAATTTCAAGGCAAATATTCTCTACCATGGTTTCTGACAATGTTTGTTATTCTGTATTGCTGCACAAAAATTATTTCAAAACTAAGTGGTTTAAAACAACACCCACTTATGATATCACAGTTTCTGTGGGTCAGAAATCTAGGGATTGCTTAGCTGAGTGTATCTGCCCCCAAAGTGTCTTACAAGGCTGCAATCAAGGTACTGGCCAGAGTTGTCTCATCTGAAGGCTTGACTGTGGGACCAGGAGGATTTGCCTCCAAGCTCATTCACATGTTTGTTGGCAGAATTTAGGCCCTGGTGGGCTTTGAGGGCCTCTCTCAGTTCATTTTCGTGTTGACTTCACAGGGCAACAAGCAGATGACAGCTGGCTCCCTCAGAATGAGTAAGAGAGAACAAGAAAGGGTGAACAAGATGTAGTCAACATCTTATTATGTAGTCTCAGAAGGGACATCCTAATACTTTTTCTGTATTCTGTTTTGAAAGAGAGTTATTAGGTACAGCCTGTACCAAAGGGGAGAGGATTGTGCAATGGTATCAGTACCAGGAGGTGGGGATCACTGGAGATCATCTTAGAGGTGGCTGCCTGCCACACTGATAAATCTGATATCAGCGAGAGAAGACAGAGTTAGTGGCAGTTGGAGGAATTGGGTATAACCTGCAGCCTAACTTGCACCTTCCAGTGAGACATCTTGACTTGTGAGAGTGTGTCTAAGTCATGGCTGTTGTCCACAGTTCTGACCTTGAGGAACAAAATGTTGAGGACCACTGCTAGAAGGTAAACAAGGAAGCAAGGGTGTGAGCCTAATTTAACATTAGGGGAATATGAGTTGTGGTGATTGATTTTCTCAGACTCATATGGCGAGTTAGTGACAATGCTGTAGTTGCAACCCAGTTTTCCTGGCAAGAGAACTTACCAGTGTTTCCTCATACTCCTAAATCGCTAAATTATTAACTTGACCTTGGTTACACAGTGAAGTGTTAACACCATACCATACCATGTCTCATACCAACCTAAAAGGTTGAATAAAAGGAACTGACGTCTGTTTTTGAGTTTAATTTGCCAATTTAGGAATTTTCACTTGCCCTGAGGCAAAGGAGAGAGTATAATTTTTATGAAGGAAGCAAATCCTGCTAGGTTTTAAAGATTTCATCTCCAGTGGTTGGCACTGTTCTTTTACACCTAATCACAGTTCATTCTTTACTGTAATAAGAAATTTTAATAGCCTTTAGAATTTTAATGATGTATATAAAATAATGAGATGTGTTTTATAGCATGATGCTATGTCACACAAAATCTAAGGTCTTGCTCCTTTTTATTTATTTTAGTGATTGGAAGATTGGCACTTGGGAAAATAATTTAAAATTCTTGGATTTCCCATTTACCCTAAGGCTCCATTTTAGTCATACATAATGTTTTAGGGATTCTCAGGTGAGTAGCTGGTGATTCATGGATATATCTGTTTTATATGTAGCATTTCTCAGTGTGCTGGATGCAGTCTAAATATTAGGAGGGAGAAGGTAGCTTCCAACAGCAAAAGGGGGTGAGAGGCTTAACAGGATGTAGAGAAGGATGAGTTCGAGGGCCCAAGTCCTTTCTGCAGCATCACACCATGAGGGCACCATAATGCTGTTCTTCTTTACCATCACCCTGCTTATGTTGCCATGGTGATCTCTACACTCACTGCAATCAGAGATAATGTGCTTAGCCTCATCAAGGATCCTCTCCTTGTGACAACTCACTAGAGAGACTTCAAGAGACAGTGCTCACCAGTGGTGCAGGCTGCATTTCAAATGATGGCATAAAATCTTTTAATAGCAGGAGGAGTTGTCATGGAGTGACCAAAAGGGAAGAAAAATAAATTTTGTAAAGAAAAAAATGTTATTTTGAACTAAGAATGACCCTGGGGTGTGAAAGAACTTTCTATCCTCACTACAATAGTATCTTTAAGATACAGAAAAAATTTTCTTCTGAGCTCCCAGTTTGGGATGAATTGAGTGGGAAGGAGGATTGAGGCATGAAACAAACGAGTATTTCTTTTTCTGCTTTTCAGAATTTTAATCAGATTATAAAGAAGTAGTGTCTGTTATCTGAGGACACTTCATTTTTAGGATGACAAGATATGGGAAAATAGAATAAAACTGATCAATGAGTTCAATAAAGAAGACTGAGAAGACAGAATTTTGGGTATCTTAAAAGTAATAATCACATTTATTAAAAGTATAGTTGTTATTCTGGAATAGTTTTTTAAAAATAACGTACTCTTACCTTTTTATTCTTTGTTTTTAATTACTGCTGACCACTTTTAGTGAGGTGTCTCAAATTCAAAGGTCTTGCCTGAGAGACATGCTGGTGGAACCTCTACTCCTGAGCAAGGTCTGGAAACTACTGGAATTTTCCTTCCAGGGCCTACACTTGTCTCTGTTCTCTTTTCTCTCTTCCCCAAGTCTTTCTTTCCTATGTTCTAGTTAGTTAACCATTTGATCGCTTTTATTAATATGGACCGGGGAATTGACACTCAAGTGTTGTTAGTGGGAATTTTAGCCTAAACGTGGGTCTAGTGAAAACTCACAAAATTGAATAAATGGGGCTGCACACAGCCCAGGAGTCAGAAAGAGCCTTTGGAATCCCCAGGCACCTTCAAGCACTCCAGCAACGGGACTCTTCTATGGCCCCACTATGCTGTTTCTGATTGTCTTTGTGTCTTTTTGCTTTTTTCCCCTGTGCTGATTCTCCCTATATTTTCCCAGTCCAAATTCTTGACTTGCAGTCTAATTATTATCGTCTCTCTTTTCACAGAGCTTTTTGTGTAAGGCCACATCACAGGTCTAGGACAGTCGAAAGACTGGTAGTTTTTGTGCTGAGTCAGGTCACATGGTTGGAACGTTGCTGGTCCTACTGGAACTACACAGTTGCTGTCTACCAGAAACACTGTTTTCAATAAAAACTCTCATGGCTCCAGCAATGTCTTGTCCCACGTATATAATATTAATCTGACATAAGAAGGATTACTCATTCACTTTATGATATTTCCTTTTTGTGATCTATTAAGTTTGTTTGAAGAAAATATACAAGTGGGATAGAGAAAATTATATTTCTTTACTCTCAAAGGAACATCATTGCAAGAAAGAGAATGCCATGGGATTTCTAAAAAGTGTGGGTGAAACCTCCTCTAACCTTGGTCTAGATTGTCGAGTGCACTTAGCTAATCTCTTCTTTGGTACATACGTGCACATTGAACAGGGAAATGACCAGGACTTACGCATGGCCACTGCCACCATCTGTTCATTAGTTAGATCAGCCAAGCAATTCATCGAAGATGGGTAAAATTATGATGACCCCAAACTGTAGCGTAATCTCTTCCTTTATGGGTGCTTCTCATCTTGGGGCAGCTTGCTCCCATCTTCATTACATCATGTGGCCTGGAGGTAGCATAACATGGAAGAGGTAGCAACGCAAGCTTTGGTATTGCAGAGGCTGGCTTGGATTCTATTCCTGTGGTTTTCTATGCACAACTGCCTACATACCCTGTTTCAGGGGTCAGAAAAGATACCATTTGGGAAAAACATGCTTTCCTTTTGAAAATGACTAATCTGAAGAATTATACTTACAGTGTTCGAAAAGTCAGCCATTTCAAAAGGTTTACTAGAGTTTCCTCCTTGACCCAGTTTTAAGTCCTGCTGTGTTTCCTATTTCAGCTTTTAAGATTTAGGTTGCTATTAAATGCCTTCAGTTTTAATTTGCTCCAGAGGCCAAAGCCCCAGCATCTGGTCCACAGCCAGTGACAGGAAGACCTAAATTGCTCCATGTGTCCTTAGTATAACTAGTATCCCACTTCTCAGTAAGGCAACCTGCTTCAAGCCCTGCATTCTAAATGGGAGTTCATCCTTACACAGTGAGAGAATAAATTTCTGTGAACTTGTGTTCTGCACCTCTATTTATAAATCCACATGTTTTCTGCTTCCTTTTAAGATAACACAAATCCATAGCAGAAACCACAAATTGCCTAAATGACCTCATTTTTAATCTGTTTATTTCCTCCTATCCTTTAAGGTTGTATTTAAAGAGTTAAACAATGGAAGGACAGAAGATGCAGGTGGAAATTTCAGATTTGCTGTTTTAAATGTAAAACAACAAAAAAGTATCTGGACAAATAACTGACTGCTACTAGTAAATGATGGCTAAAGGCCCAAGGATGTCATATGAATCATTTCACATTGACATGTTTGTGAATTTCACTTAAAAGTAAAGAACTATTAGAGCAAATTTACTTTAAAAAGAACTGTAAAAAACTGGAATTATTTTAACTTTTTCATATCACTCTAGTGAATTATCTAAACTGTAATCCCTTGCTGTTCAAAATGTGGTCTATGGACCAACAGCTTCAGATTCATGTGGGAGTCTGCCACAAATTCAGAATTTCAGTTGCCAGCTCAAAACTACTGAATCAGAATGTGTAGTTTAACAAGATGTCTGGGTGATTCTTTTTCGAAACTTTAAAACTCAAGAAGCACTGGCCCAACTACTTTGTTTTCCTAACAACCTGGTCACAACCTGCTCACATCATTTCAATTGAATAGTTTTTTTTTTTATCCAGTCCAGTTGCTCATTGCTCAGGGGTCTGCTGGGCAAACCAAACACAACTTCTCAGCTTGGCCATAACGGCTGAGCATAGTATCTCCAACCTGTTTCTGACCTTGCCTCTCATTACTCCTTCCATATACATGTTTATCTCAAACCAGACTTGGCTGTTTCATCCATCCTGTGAGTGTGTGTACCTGACCACACAGTCACAAGGTACTTGACTTTTCTTATGCCATCCTTTCTGTCTGGCCTTGCCTTCTTTCCTTTCCTCTGTGCGTGCTGATATCCTACCCAGTGTTCCAGGACTCTTTCAAATGGTACATCCTTTGGGAAGCCTTTCCATAATTGCATGTAATTCCTCTGAGTCTTTGAACTCCTATGATACTTTATGACTCTTTTATGGTGGTTTCCTAAATGTTTCACTTGTAGAGTGCTTCGCTGAGCTGCTACCCCTGCTCCATATTGTAGTCTTTGAAACAATGGCTCTACCTTAACTCGTAATTGTTCTTCCCAGAGTTACGAGGTCAGTACCCTGTGTGTAGTGGGTAGGTAATTGTAATTTGTGAATATAAAGTAATCATATACTGAGCTTCACAGATGAAGAGGACAATGCTGATGCTCACTGTACACATTGTGAGTGGGGTTTCTAACAGCTGAAGAACATGCTCTCGTTCAGTTCCCTTTTTGAGTAATTATTTCAGTTGCAAAAGACAAGAATGAATTATTTGGCCTTAGAGCATTATGAGGCTAATCGGCCTAATATACATTTAATTGATGGTTGGTATTCATTAATGCGGGATGTCAACCAGGATAAACAACTCGATTTGTGAATCTGCATTCTGCTAATTCTTAGATTCATCCCCTTAAGCACGTAATTGAGCTTTCTAAGCCTCAGTTTTTCATATAATAAAATAGGACACAGGAAGTGTTTAGCATAGTGTCTGTCACATGAAAAGCACTTAATAAACAGTAACTATTTTGATGATTTTGAAGATAATGATAATTGTGGCTGGATTAATATGACCACCTATTTTATTATAAAAAGTGAAACTACTAGATCCTAAGAGAGTATCTGAACCTGCAGTGGTCATTTCTCATGTTCTGTGCTGGAGACAGGAGTGGACAGAGTTGATCGTCTGTGAGATACTTCTCACATGCAGTTGGAGGATAGAATTATCCCCAAATGATAAAGTGCTGTTACTCAAATGTGGGAAAAATAATTATTTTCCTCTTATATAAAATAGCACCTACAGTCACCAACAACTTTAAAGTAAGAAAAATCTGCATGGGATAAAGTAAATAAAAAAAATTTACTGTCATCTTGAACTTGGAAAAATAATAAAGGTAGTCAAAAAAAATATAGATGATAACGTTATCAGTATAACTGTTTTCCACTTGTGACATCATAGTGATAGAGGACCCAGTTAGTAGAGCGAAATCTTTTTCTTTCTTGTTTGGCTTGTTCTGTCACTTGTTATGTTGAAAAAAGCAGCATACTTGTTAGCTCAGCAATATGAACATAAAAATCTTGATTCTGCTCATTGATTTCTATTTTCTTGAAACATCCATCATTGACTAATTTTCCCATCATTGACGTCTTGATTTTTAGAATAATTTTTTTCCTGTCCTCCAACTTTGTTCGTTCTCTTTGGCTTCAGATCTTTGGCTAACTGAATAATATTCTCATCTTTTGTGTTTGTTACTTTATTATTGGCATTTCCAATGATTTTAGTACATTATTTTCTATTTCTCATAACATCAAGGACTCTACTTTCCTTTGGTCTTTCTTTAATTTGTTTCTTGTGTTAAAGGGCACAAAATCCAAAAAAGGAATCAGATATTTTTTTTCTGGCACTTCTCATCAAGAAAGGTCTCAAATCATCACTGCCATTGGAGAAACCCAGAAGTCTATAGGAAGAGTGAAGCCAGTGTGATCTTACTGGGTCGAAGTAGGTGGGATTAGGAAATTCTGTGGGGTTCTGGAAACCTATTTTCCCGCTGCTTACTGCACAATTCTTCCTTTGATAACAGCATCTCATTTCCCTTTGGGGAGTGCTAGTCAAAGAATAAAAACGAATCTCAGAGTTAGTCTCTCTTAGACCATGTGATCCGGTGGGGTTGACCTCACTCCCTCTGGAGGGGCCCAGACCTAACCAATGGAACTCTTGGATAGAACTTTCTCTGGATCTGCTGTGAAAGGCACTTTTCCAGCAGAAGTGGCTAAGCAGGTGAGCTGCAAACTGCAGCTGCTATTGTCTAACCTGTCACCAGGAGAGAGCTCACTGCACATGAGACACACAGAGAGAGGCTAAGCAGAGATGGAGTGGGAGTGACCAAAGCCTTACCTATTGGGCTCAAAATCAAGCTTGTTATTTCCATGAGCCCTTGAGTTGTTAGCTTAAGTCACTTTGAGTTGCGTTTCTGTCATTGTGAGCTGAACCAGTCCTATCTGAAGCAAATAGTTTTTATTCATTCATAGCTACCTGTGGCATGCAAGAGTAAGGGGGGAACTGAGATCATTTGAAATCTCTGTGTGGGTTTTATCCGGTTTTACTGTGATTATATAGATTTGGACACAGTTAAGTACAGTGGTAAGGACAAGAGCTTTGGCAATGAAAAATACCTGTTTTCAAGTTCTGCATCTACAGCTCTGTGGCCTTGAGCACATTACTTAACCTCTCTGAGTCTCGCTTTCTTTATCTTTAAACATAGTTGTAAGGATCAAGTGTGATCCTGTGTAAAGGGCTTGGTATGTGAACAAGCCAAGGGTGAGGGGGATAGGGTAGTGACATTCTAGGAGCGTATGAGAGAAAACAGTGTCCCAGTTGGTGCGAAGGAATTTGTAACCTCCTAAGACTGGAGGAACCAAGGTGGTGATCTCAATGTAGAGAACAGTTTACAACCCTGGTGCTCATAGAATGCATAAGCTATTGAAACCTGTGACCTTCAAACACTCAACCTGACCATGTCACTCCACTTTTTAAAATCCTTTAACCTCTACCTATTGTCCAAATTTCTGAACATGGGTTATAAATAAAACCTCTCCAGATCAAACCCAGAGCCACTGCTAACCCTGACTCACCTCCACCTGTCACTTTGGCCTCTGCTTTTAAGCAAGAGTCCCACTTTCCAACCCTCTAGCCACAATGGATTTCTTGTACTTCTTCAAAGACCTGGCAGCTTTCTTTCCTCTGGCCCTGTTACTTAAAAGCTTTCTCAGAAGCTCCCAGATAGAGATAAAAGAAAATGGAAAATGCCTATCTGGAAAATGCCTACCTTTGTGCAGGTGTGAGCAATTCCCTTCAGAAGCATTCCCTGACCACATCTAAGCTAAGCACTCCCTTAGAATCCTGTGTTTTTCCCTTCCACAACATTTACCAAATGCTATTTTTATAATTGCTTGTTGTGTTGTCTGACTTGATCTCTAGGTCATTGGGTCTCAATACTTGTAGGAATTACAGTCACTTAGGGAACCAATTAAAAATGTAAAATTTGGGGGATCCAGTCCCAGAGATTCTGTTTCAGTTACTTTGGGCTGTAGGAATCAGTCTTTTTAATGTAGGTTAAAGGTATTGGGTTCCACGTTTGAGTCATGGCTTTGCTGTTTTATAATAGTTTGACTTTGGGCAAGGTAAATTAGCTTCTCTCATCTTAGTTTTCTCATCTGTAGAATGGGGATAATAATAATAGGTCAAATATAGGTTTTGCCTGAAAATAAAATTATAATCCCTGTAAATCACTTAGTTCAGTGGCTGGCATATAACATAACCTTAATACATGTTAGTTATTATTCATGACTACTTTGATGCAGGTGGTCACCAGGCTATGCCTTGAGAGACATTGCACTAGATGGTGGGTGCTTCAAGGTCAGCCAGCTCTCAGGTCTGTCTTGCTCACTTGAGTCTCTGGAACCTGGCACTATGCCTGCCACATAGGAATCACTCAATCAATTCTCCTCTGACTCCATTGAGTAGTTACAATCTGCCCTAGTCATCTGGCACCTCTTCAAATGTTATCGTATGTTATATATTAGTCACTGTTTTGTGGTCTATAAACTTGTCTATCATCCAAATCAGAAACATCCCAAGGGCAGAGAATGTGTCTAATGCTCTTGGGGTCTCCACCCAACAGGGCTTTTTCACGGAAACAGAGCTGAGCTCATCACTATAGCTGGCGTCTTCACACGTGTGACCCTTTTGGAGAACACAGACCTTGCAGCACCCAGCATCTTTCTCCACACAGTCTAGAGCACTGAATTCTCAATGTTTATTCACTCCAACATGCCCAGAGGCAGAGAAACACTACATTATCCACAGTAATACGAGCCCTTACTTCAGTGATTCTCAGTGGTAGGTGGCAGTGGTCTGCTGATAAATGTTTTAAAAAGCAGCTCTTCAGAGAGGCATGAGGAAGCCCTGGTTTATAATTATTGCCAGTTTCCATGATATAAATAACCGCACTATATGTGATTTCAAGCTACCAGTGGGATGTCACTGCATATGAAGTTGGAAAAAGATGTGTACAATCTGCTCCTGTGAGCTGGTAGGAACTGTCTCCAGCCTGTCATTAGTGAGTGGGTAAACGGGGATTACAGTGTCTGAGGCAATGTGTATAGTGTGCAGTTGAAAAGCTCCCCAGATGATTCTCAGAAGTTCCTTTAAGGGGAGCTCTATCTTCCTCCTCCACCTCTAAAAATTATTTTTGTAGATTCTTAAAAAATGCAGCAAGCTGCTGGGATCTGTGGGAAGGATTTAAGTGATATAGGTGCTTAATTTTTCAGGGTTTTATTCAGATGCTTTGGGTTGGGTGGCAGTGTAAGCCAGAATATTAAGAGCAGCTTGGGTGTTAAAACATGGGTTTATTGATAATGCTCCTGATGATGCCAATTGCAACCATCATAGCAAGTGTTTCCACTGTCATTGGTGGAACTGGGAATTCCTCAGATGGATTTTAAACCATTGGAGAGTTCCATTAGTAGATGGTTTTATATTTTATCAATGTTTATTGATGAGGGCATGCATTGCACTATCCAAACTTTTTTTCAACTACCTTCCAACATACACGCGCATTAGCTCATTTAATGCTCAGAACAACCCTTATGAGGTAGACACTATTACATCCTCTTTTATAGACAAGGAAATGGAAATGTCTCAGTCTGTTTGTGTTGCTGAAAAGGGATACCTGACGTTCAGTTATTTCTAAAGCAAACAGGTTTATTTGGCTTATGGTTCTGCTGGATGTACAAAAAGCATGACACCAACATCCACCTCTGATCAGAGCTGGCAAGTGCAGAAATCACATGGCAAAAGAGGGAGCGCAAGAGAGAAGGCCATGCCAGGCTCTTTTTAACAACCAGCTGTCTTGGGAACTGACAGAGTGAGAACCCCCTCCATCCCAAAGGGAGGGCATTCATCTATTTATGAGGGATCTGGCCCCTTGACCCAAACATCCTCTATTGGGCCCCACCTCCAATATTGGGGATCAAATTTCAACATGAGTTTGGAGAGGTCGAATATTCAAACTATTTGAGGAAGATAGGGAGGAAGGGCGAATTGCTCAAGTGCACACAGGTGGTTGACTGGAGAGCTGGGATTTGAACCTGGACCTCCTGTGTGACCAGATGCCGAGCTCTGAAGCGCTCCATAGGCTCTCACTCCAGGCTGTGAGTTGGGGCAGAAGTTGGGTAAATGGAAAGTGCTGGTGCAGTGTTACCTCGCATCCACTCACACATCTTTAATTCCACATGAACAGACTGCATATGTCAGTAACTGTGATGTTTCCTAGGAAGGCATTGGCTGTCTTGCCTCAGACTTTCTCCGAAGAAGACCCTCTTGTTCGGCCTCATTCTGTGAGATGGCAGCACTGTTTCCTTGAGAATTTCTCTGGTAGTCAGTTACACCACAGTAAGTGTGGCAGAGAGGGCTAGTTATTCTCCAATCTTCATTCTTTCCTTTCTACACATAAGCAGAAGTTCTAGCTGGCTACATAGCTAGGAAAAGCCCTGTTTCTCAGCTTCCCTTGCGGTTTGGTAGGGCCAGGACTGCTCCCTGGCTCACTGGGTACAGAAGTGAACTGTGCAGTATCTGGGTTGTGCCTCCAAAGGGAAGTGTGTCCTCTCCCGTTTCCAGTTCCTTCTTGTTGGACAAGATGGTGGACATGGTGAGTTGAAAGACATGTGTCGAAACCTGGACTCTTGACAACTTTGAGGAGATGAGCTACAATCTCAGCTTAGATTTTTATGGAGAAGAAATCAACTTTGAGCTAATTCACTTTTAACACTGTGTCCTAACATCTAAGTCCATCTAAGACGTCTGGAGGTCCTTGGCGTTTGGTATATTGTAGTGTTTACCTCGCCTTCCTTCTGAAGGCCTTTCTTTCTGCTTACACAGACCCTTTAATGCTCCGGATATGAGCTGCTCTCTAGTCAGCCAAAGAGCACCCCTGCCCTCAATTGTCCTCGTTGAGCATTCATTCTTCCAATTTTTCATACAACCCCCATTCTTGCAGCCCTGTTCCTTTTGGTCTCTGGCTAAGGCAGAGCCACATGTATTGAGATGAAGATAAGCTGAGATTCAGGCAATGTGGAGGGAAGACGCCGAGCAAGACAGGGACTGGATAAAAGCCAAATGTCAGATGAAGCAGCGAGGCAAGTATCCGCTGCAGGGAGGAGCTAGGGATCAGGAAGAAATGGGCGCCAATACAAAACTGAGCTTAAAATTCAGGCAGATAAATAAGAACAGAGACTAACGAGAATTTAGAAGCTAAAATGCAGCAGTGGGTGAAAGTCAAGATATGCAACCGGGAGACAAAAAATTGCCTCAGGTAGGAAGCACTTCAGAGCTTACCTGTTGTAGCAGGAACCCCATAGCTGACTCAGGCTGAAATCCACCAAGAGCCCAGCCCATGTAGCAGTGACAGGTCATGAACTAGCCTCTCAGAATTTTCCATGTGAGAGCTTAAAGTATGCATCAGCCTTTCTTCTCAAATGGAAACTATTGTAACGTAACAGATCCCACACACAGTCTCCTTCAACATCCATTGCAGTCTCTTTTTCCTTTTTTTTCACAGTAGAGGTAGAGAGTTAGAAAGATACCCCTGATGCCTGGTCCTGGACACAGCCTAGGTTCTGCTGAGCAGATGCAGCCACATGCTTCTTGACCGAGGAAGCCCCTGCTTTGCATGGCTCACTTCTTCCTTCACGGTAGCATGTGGCTGCACCTGCTCAGGGAGCTCAGCTTTCTTTGCAAGCGGGGTAGCCAAAGCATGCTTCTCTTTGGTATCTTCAGCAGAGTTTGCACTGTCTGTGCCCTGGAGTCACTGGTGCAGAGTGATGGGCAACTGCATCAGTGATTTCCCCCAGAATATCCCTCAGGTGGTTGATTATTTATTCTGGCTACTGCACATTGTCTAACTCTGGCTTACTGGTCCTGCAAGAAATTTTGTAAGCCACCTAATAAATTCCTTTTTGCTTAAAATTCTGAGAGTGGATTATATTGTTCACAACTAAGTTCTGGGCTGATACACACATTTTTTTTCCTCTTTTTATTTTTTTCATTTTTTTAGTTTTTTTTTTTTTTGAGTTCCAGGGTACACGTGCAGGATGTGCAGGTTTGTGATGTAGGTAAATGTGTGCCATGGTGGGTTGTTGCACCTATCAACCTGTCACCTAGGTGTTAAGCCTCACATGCATTAGCTATTTTTTTCAGATGCTCTCCCTCCCCCTACCCCTCTGACAGGCCCCAGTGTGTGTTGTTCCCCTCCCTGTGTCCATGTGTTCACATTGTTCAGCTCCCACTTACAAGTGAGAGCAACACATATTGTTTTGTGCTCTGTTTGAATCTTTGACATCTATTGTAATGTCTTGCCTTAACAGCTATAGTATGTGAACTTGGTAGATCGAGAATATTTTACACCATTAGAACCATTTTTCTTTTGTTCCTTCTACAGTGCTGAGTACATAGTACATGCTAAAAAAAAATATTTGTTTTGGGCTGGGCATGGTGGCTCATGCCTGTATTCCCAGTACTTTGGGAGGCCAAGGCAGGCAGATCGCTTGAGGCCAGGAGTCTGAGACCAGCTTGGCCAAGATGATGAAACCCTGTCTGTACTAAAAATACAAAAATTAACCGGGCATGGTGGCGGGCACCTGTAGTCCCAGCTACTTGGGAGGCTGAGACAGGAGAATTACTTGAACCCAGGAGGCAGAGGTTGTGATGAGCCACTGCACTCCAGCCTGGGCGACAGAGCAAGACTCCATCTCAAAACAAAACAAAACAAACTTGTTTTATTGGAAAAAAAAATGGTCCTTTTGAAGAAGAGAAATATGAGCTAGATCAATTTTGTATACCCTTGAATATGTACAAAACTATTTATTGTAGTACAGGAAGAAAGTATTAGAATGTCTATATATAGGGAACTTTAATTTTTATCTAAACGTATTTTATTACGTTTTGCTGATATTTAATACAGACTGAGAGTAGTACATCTACATTTACAAATAAGTACATGTGGATATGCACGATCAAAAAGTTTTATGATACAGGTCAGAAATGAAAAATATTTGGAGGTCACTGGGCTGAGTGACATCTCATGATGCTTTTCAGTGATTTGTTTATAATAACCAGTTGGTAATTTCTCATTAGAGCTGAAATGTGCAGGGAATTTTGTAGAGCGCCACCTGGTGGTGATTCCTGCCACTTGCAGCATTTATCCTATTGTTCCTCCTGGGTGCCGTCTGAGCTTCCTCAGGCCACAGTATCGTAGGCCTGGCCTTTAGGCTGAGGGCAACTCAGGGAGGCAAAAAGGTAAGCTCATGGCACGGCAAAGGTTGAAGGAGAGAGGGAAATTCAAGTGGCCCAAAGAACACAACGGGTGGAGGAAGAAGTCAGCAACACAGGGGACGGGAGGAGAGGGTGGGAGACCAGACCAAGAGTGAGATGCGCAGATGCAGAGGAAAAGTGAAATAGAAATCTGTACTTAAAATGCACAGTGTGATGGCAGCAGAAACACATTGCCAAGAAGATCATGCCTCCTGCGTTCTCCACATCCACAGCCATCACTAAAAACCAAAGGCCAGGAGGGAGTGTGTCCTGAGCTTTCCCCAGGGCTCTCCCCTGGGGCCAGGGTGTCATCGCAGAACAAGAATACTTCAAGGCTACACTTCACCTTCCCAAGCAATAAATTATCTTCAAAAAAACAAAAAAATAAATAATAAAAAACCTTGCAACCTAACCACATAAAATCCAGCCTGAGATCCTCCCTCTGTACCGGATGAATGATGTGATTTTTGCTGCTCTTGATCTTATTCATCCTTGACGCAATTGCTCCTCTAGGGGAATTCTGGTCGCCAAGAACGTTAGAACAGACACAGCATTTTTCTTGGGCAGCTCAAGGTCACTTGCGATAACGTCAGAGGAGGCTGCTCCTTGGGATAATGGAACTGAGCAGTGACAATTACGCTTCCCAACAGATGCGTGTGTCCTTAATCTGCCCGCTGTGGGGTGAAACAACACAGAGGACATTTTAGTAGTCTTAGGATGTGGTGTCAGAACTGTCTCATTTTGATTAGGATGCATCTGAGAACAGGGAGCTGAAGGCTTATCACTGGAAGCCCCGCTTCTTCCTGCTTAAGAGCACAGAGGGTATAAAATGAGTCAAGAGGAATAGGCAGAGGAAAGCAGGCAAAGAAGAGTAGTGATGTCTGCTGGAGGGAGAGAAGGGAAGGGGGGACCGCACAGTCAGAGTCCCCTGTTCTTATCCGAGACAGAACTTCATCAGAATAGCAAGTAGGAGTGGGCAGAGGAGAGGGCTGGAAGGCGCGCCCTGCAGAAATAGTCACTCAGAACAAAGAGAGAACGAAGATCTTGGGCTCTTCACAGTTGGTGACAGCGTTGTGATAGTCTACAGGAGCACAGAGGTAGCCAGATTGACAATTCCATTTAAAAAAGGAGAAGGAGCCGTAGTGAGCAGAGGCCAGGGGTTTCCTACCTGGAGAGTCACCCAGAAGATTCGACAGCAAATCGCCCCACGGGAGTGGCAGGAGATGCTGGGTTAAACCTGGTGCTTCGAGGATAGAAGCTACTGTTTGCCAGGTTTGAGGACAGGTCATTTGCTGAATGTGGGAGGCAGGACAGGACCGAGGTGACTGCACTTGGCTTGCTGAGCTTTACTGGGGTTGTCGGCATCAGGATCACCATGTGATGTGGTGGCAGTGGGCCAGGAGCTGCGTTTGGGGTCTCATGTGCCCTCTCATTAGCTTTGTAACTCACCCGGTAACTTGTCCAGCCTCATTTTTTGATCTGCTAAGGGGGTACACTAGTCCCTGTTGAATTATTCATTCGTCCATGGTCTATTTATTGAGGGCAACCACAGGCTCAGCAAAGGGCTCACCCAGGTGTAATTGTATCAACTTGCTTGGTCAACTAACCCTGTGAGATGAATGCTATAATTATCTCTCTCTCTCTCTCTCTTTTTTTTTTTTTGAAATGGAGTCCTGCTGTGTTGCCCAGGCTGGAGTGCAGCGGCATGATCTCGGCTCACTGCAACCTCCGCCTCCCAGGTTCAGGAGATTCTCATGCCTCAGCCTCCCAAGTAACTGGGACCATAGGTGCGTGCCGCCACGTCTGGCTAATTTTTGTATTTTTAGTAGAGATGAGGTTTCACCATGTTGGCCAGGCTGGTCTCAAACTCCTGACCTCAGATGATCTGCCGGCCTCGGCCTCCCAAAGTGCTGGGATTACAGGTGTGAGCCCCTGAACCCAGCTTATACTTATCTCTATCTCACAGATGGAGAAGCTGAAGCACAGAATGGTTAGGCACTGCACCTAAGGTCACAGAGCAGCCAGGAATTAAAGAGGTCGGATTCCAGCCCAGGCGACTTGGCACTGGAGTCCAAGCTTCCACCTTCTGCTCTGCTTCCAGATGATCGCAGACCTGTCTGTCTGTCTGGAAACTGCAGGTGTCTGACCACACTCCCTCCATCCTCAAGCTTCAGTGAGTCCAACATGCAGTGTCTTAGGTTTCAGGAAGTACTGGCTGCACCCTGGGTTTAGTCCCATAGGCCTGTGTCCAGCTTGTATTTGTGTACACAGAACACAGGAGCAGAGAAGGTGTCTCTAATTCTCTACAACTCTCCAGTCTCTTGGCAGAATTATTCACCTCCTGTTGGAGGCCAGAAATGTGGATGCACAAATGGCATGCACTTGAGCACAGTGGCCAGTCAGTGTAGCGCTGAAAGGAGAAGACAGAACACTGGATCTGGGGGTGATCTAGGATAGATCTCTCATAGAACTTTGTTTTTAAAATGTGCTCAATTAATTATCCTATTTACTAAAACTGTGGTTAAAGGATTGGCAAAATTGTGAATTCTGGATGCCCTGAAATCAATGACAACAAATTATCCCTGAGGAAAGTATGATTGCTCTATGTATATGCCTGCCTTCCTTCCTTCCTTCCTTCCTTCCTTCCTTCTTTCCTTCCATCCTTCCTTCCTTCCATCCTTCCTTCCTTCCTCCCTTCCTTCCTTCCTTCCATCCTTCCTTCCATCCTTCCATCCTTCTTTCCTCCCTTCCTTCCATCCTTCCTTCCTTTGTTCCTTCCTTTCATCCTTCTATCCTTCCTTCCTTCCATCCTTCCTTCCTTCCTTCCATCCTCCCTTCCTTCCATCCTTCTTTCATTCTTTCCTTCCTTCCTTCCATCCTTCCTTCCTTCCATCCTTCCTTCATTCCATCCTTCCTTCCTTCCTTCTATCCTTCCTTCCATCCTTCCTTCTTTCGTTCTTTCCTTCCTTCCTTCCATCCTTCCTTCCATCCTTTCTTCCATCCTTCCTTCCTTCCATCCTTCCTTCCATCCTTCTTTCCTTCCTTCCATCTGTCCTTCCTTCCTTCCATCCATCCTTCCTTTGTTCTTTCCTTCCTTCCATCCTTCCTTCCTTCCATCTTTCCTTCCTTCCATCCTTCCTTCCTTCCTTCCACCCTTCTTTCCTCCCTTCCTTCCATCCTTCCTTCCTTCCATCCTTCTTTCGTCCCTTCCTTCCATCCTTCCTTTGTTCCTTCCATCCTTCCTTCCATCCTTCCATCCTTCCTTCCTTCCATCCTTCCATCCTTCCTTCCTTTGTTCCTTCCTTCCTTCCTCTTGCCCTCTCACTCTTTCTCTCCTTCATCTGTCTGTCTCCCGGTCTCAGTGTGTAGATCCAGAGTGGCCAGGAATGAGGTGAGAATCTAGGATGGTTGATGGAGGAGTTTTGCAGACACATAAAAACCAGCACTGGGCTCAGTGGCTCACGCCTGTAATCCCAGCACTTTGGGAGGCTGAGGCAGGCAGATCACGAGGTCAGGAGTTTGAGACCAGCCTGGCCAACCTTGTGAAACCCCGTCTCTACTAAAAATACAAAAATTAGCCAGGCATGGTGGTGTGCACCTGTAGTCCCAGCTACTTGGGAGGCTGAGGCAGGAGAATTGCTTGAACCTGGGAGGCGGAGGTTGTGGTGAGCTGAGATCATGCCACTGCACTCCAGCCTGGACAACAGAGTGAGACTCTGTCTCAAGGAAAAAAACAAACAAACAAAAAAACCAGCACTGGACTAACCCCAGGGAGGCATATCCAAGACAGGATGGTTCACGTGGGTTTGTGTGTATGTGTGGTTGGATTTTTGAAGGAGAGAAAAGCCTCTTGTGGTTGAAAAACAAGCAAAGGCCAACAATGTCCCGAACTCAAAGAGCAGTTGTAGGCTCCACTATTTTCAAAACATTAAGAGGAGATCTTCAGGACTTCACAGGGAAAGATGATGGTTCCTTCCACAAGCATTTCTTCTAAAAGTTTCTACCACAAATCTCCATAGAGGGATGTGGAGAGGGGGGAAAATGATTAGAAGGTGGGCACCCTACTCGAGAATGCTTGTGACTTGGAGGGAATTCTGGTCAGGATGTTGATGGGTTTTACAAAACTGATTTCTCTAAGGCAAAGAGAGGTTGCACAGGTCTGTAGGTGAAGGAAGAGGGGCTGGGGGCCCCCCAGTGTCCAAGCCCAAGAAGAAAACAGGGGAGAGGAGATGGAAAGCAAACAGGAAGGGCACAACCCCAGCAAAGTGAGTCAGACTTTCCGAGAGCAGAGCCCGGAGGTCTGGCTGCCAAGTTAAGGCCAGTAGCTGTCCTGACATCATTTGCACCCAAAGTCAAAGAGCCTGGACATGAGGCCAGCAGGGAAATGGTTCAGCTGCCCCAGAGATGAAGCAGCCAGAACAAAGGTCTGGCTTCAGGTTAGAGGATGGAAAGCTGCAGTGGACTTTTGGGGTGACCCTTCACTGCCATGGCAAGGCCTGGACCCTCCCAGAGAGAAATGACAACAGACAGCGTCTCTCCGAGGCTGCAGCTGCTTTGCACCCTGATCTGGGAGCCGGCATGTGACCTCCCTCTGCCTCTACCCGTCTCTCTTCACCCCTGCAAGTTGGAAGTGACCTGATGAAGCCAGGAGCTTAGTGACAGGGCGTGAGGAGAACAGGAAGTCAGGGAGCACATCTTTAATGAAGAAACTCCCCATACATTTGCCCTTGGAAGTTCACAAAAGCAATGGGAGAGACACTTCCGCCTGATGGTGATGACTCTTCTGGGCTTCGGGTGACAGCTGAAGTCACGTGAAGATGCTGGAAGGTGGGAGTTGAAAGGAGCAGGAAAAAGAAAGCCTGTAAATCAGAAACTATGGCTGGGTTTTAAGACGGAAGTGCTTCTGGAGGAGCTAACCAAGCTGAGGAGTAGACAAGGGTCAGATTCGTTCTTAGCACTTTGGATTTGGGTAGGGGAGGAGAGGGATCATGAAGGTTATGCCTGAGAAGGGCTGGGGGTAAGGTTGGCACAGTGGGGCAGAGACACGGGCTTGGGATGAGGGCCCATCTGTCTCTATCATTATCTATCTATCTATCGATCGATCGATCAGTCAGTCATCTGGAGTAGATGGACACACACAGTCTCCTTCCTGTTTAAGTATCTCAGTCTATTGTCAGAAACACTCCACAGCTGAGTTCTGAATGCAGTGAAGAACAGCAGTTTCAGGCTACTTGAAAAGCGCCTTCCTACAGAAACCTCAGCTCAAGGAGGAGATCGGATCTGCAGTTCGGTGGGCCTCAGCCTTAGGGTGTTGGGCTCCCTGTAAGGTCCTGTGCTTGGTGGTAGCAGGTGGGAATGCCCGGGTATCTGGGCTGCCGAGGCGGCCAGCGTCCACCGTGCCAGGCTGACCTGAGCGCTCCCTCTAGTGGCTCTTTGGAGCACAGGCTTTTCATTTCCCATCCACCAAGTTTTTAAAAACGTAACTGCTTAGACAGGCCGTGTGTGAGCTCTTAGATCTCCGCTTAGATTCTTTTGTTGATAATAGAAATGAGAAAACTTATTGCATACCAGATCCCAAGTCTCAGAATAACCACATGAGGTGGTATAATTGTTTCCACATTTTACAAATGAGGAAATGCAGCTCCCTAATACGCCAAGATCACGCAGATTGGGAGTTTCGCGGCAGGAGCTGACTGAAGAGCCCTATTGCAGGCCCACGCTCCTGGCCTTGTCCTCTCCTTCTCAGCCATTCGGAGAGCCCTGATCTGCCAAAATCGCTGCCTAAGTCGCTTGCCTGAAACAGGGCACTCAACCGATTCCGCAACTAGCACTTTGATTTCTTTTGGAATCACCATTTTAGATTAACTTGTTACCACATTTACCGTTAAAAGATGCTTCACTTTACAAAGTGAGCTCTTTTGACAAAGTTCTATGCTTGATTTTGTTATTGTAGCAAAAATTTTAAAAGTATTTTCTATTCTTCAGTTTCCTCCTATCTAAAATGTAAATAGCATGTTATTCCCTCTTTTTTTTTCTCCTACAGATAATTTTTTTAAGACAAATTTAACGGACCTTTGGGATTTTGAAAGACCTCTATTAAATAAAGACCTGAAGCAGTTTTTTTCCCTGTTATTTGGAGACTTAGATTCCTGAGGTTTGAAAGTACACTCATTTGGGAGCCAAAAAAGAATTATGTTGACATCTGGCTTTGCCTTTTAGCAGCTGTCTGACCTGGGCAACACTTTACATTCCTGGATTCCAGTTTCCTTATGTATATAAAAGAGAAGAATTTAACGAGATGCATTTTAAGCCTCCTACCAGCTAGAATATTAGGTGCTGGTGGGTTGTGAGAGAAAATTTATGAAAACATGCAGTGATGATTAGCGAGTGCTGATGACTGCCCTCATGCAATTATGTGCCACGTACTCTACCTTCTAGCTATGGATCAAGTAAGCTTATTTCTTACATTTTGTGTGTATTGGGATGACTGGGACTGGTTTAAAATCCACAGTAACGATGATCAAATTGAAAATGAAATCTCCCAATATCCAATTTCTGAGCAGTCCATCAGAACAAAAATAAATTGGGATATGTTCTCCAGTCCCTTGGGTTAAAATACTTAAGTGCACATGGCCACATATATGAGTTGTGTATAGTGAAAACCTACAGAACATGTGTAGTAACATAAGTGACACGTATTCTTTAGAAGGAATTTTCTCCCCTTTTTAAATTTAAGTCATACTTTGCGTCCTTGGAAAAGCAGCAAAAGGCCAGGGTCAGAAATAGTCCTGTCAGTGTAACTCTTCGTGGTTAACCTTTAGGTAATGTGAGGGCAAGAAGTCGGGTTGAGTTTCTCTGGAAACCACTGATGAGCAGACTCAGGATGTTTGGATTCAAGACCTCCGATAGACCACACAGAAACTCTATTTTTCTAATTTCTAAGTGATCTACGTTTACAAGTTTATTATTATTCATATTATTTTTACAAGTTTATTATTCATATATTTTTTAAGTCAAGTTATATAAGGTCAATCTTAGAGACTGGAAACAAAGAAAACAACGTCCCCCTGTAGGAATGAGAGGTATTAACATCAAATTTGCTCTCAACAAATCAGGTGTAAAAGGAATGTTTTTCAATATAATATAGGCTATATATGTCAAACCCACAGCTAATATCATACTCACTGGTGAACAGTTGAAAGCTTTTCCTTTAAGATTGGGAACAAGACAAGGATGCCTACTCTTACCATTTCTGTTCAACATAGTACTGGAAATCCTAGCCAGAAAAAATTAGACAAAGGAAAGAAATAAAAGGTGATAACATAATGTTACATACAGAAAATCCTCAGGAGTCCACCAAAAAAAAAATGGTATTAGAATTGATAAATGAATTTAGTAAATTGCAGGATACAAAATCAACTTACAAAATCAACAGCATTTCTATACACTAACAACAAATGATCTGAAAAAGAAATTAAGAAAACAGTCCCACTTACAGTAGCATCACAAAACAAATAAAATGCTTAAGAGTAAATCTAAACAAGGAAGTGATGAAAACTGTAAAACAGTTATTAAAGAAATTGAAGATGACATAAATAAATAGAAATATTTCCTGTGTTTACAGATAGAATTAATATCGTTAAAATATCCTTATTATCCAGAGTGATCTATAGATTCAATGCAATTCCAGTCAAAATCCAATGTCATTCTTGACAGAAATATAAAATACAATCCTAACATTAAATGGAACCACAAACATTTCAAATAGCCAAAGCAATCTTGACCAAAAGGAACAAAACTGGAGGCATCATACTGCCACTACTGGATTTCAAAGTGTATTGGAAAGCTATGGTAATCAAAACAGCATGGTATTAACATAAAAACAGACAATCAAATAGGATAGAGAATTCATAAATAAAACCACACATCTATGGTCGATTGATTTTTGACAAAGGTGCCAAGACCACATACTGCATAAAGGACAGACTCTTCAATAAATGGTTCTAATAAAACTGGATATCCACATGCAGAAGAATAAAAATGGACCCTTATCCCTTGTACAAGAATCAACTCAAAATGAATTAAAGACTTAAATTTAAGAACTACAACTGTAAAGCTACTGGAAGAAAACATATGGAAAATTCTCCGTGACATTGGTCTGGGCAAAAGTTTCCTGACCGTGACCCAAAAGCACAGGCAACCAAATTAAGAACAGAGAAGTGAAACTGTGTCAAACCAAAAAGCTTCTGCATAGCAAAGGAAACAATTAATAGAGTGAAAAGACAACCCAAGGATTAGAAGAAAATATTTGTGAGTTATACATAGGATAAGTGACTAATATCCAAAATATACAAGGAACTCAAACCGCTCAATAACAAGAACACAACACGTATTAAAAAACAGGCAAATGACTTGACATTTATCAAAAGAAGATATACAAATGGCCAACAGAAATTTAAAAAATACTCAACATCACTAATCATCAAAGAATGCAAATTCAAAGCACAGTGAGATTTTATCTAATACTTGTTAGTTTGGCCACTATCAAAAAAGATGAAAGATAGGTTTTGGAAAGAATGTGGAGAAAAGGGAACCATTATATGCTGCTGATGGTACTGTAAATTAGTGGAGCCATTTTGGAAATCAGTATGGAGGTGCCTAAAAAAATTAAAAATAGAGCTACCATATGATCCAGCAATCCTACTACTGGGTATATATCCAAAGGAGTGGAAATCAGTATGGCTAAAAGATGCTTCATGTTTATTGCAGGATTGTTCACAATAGCCAAGATATGGAAACAACCTAAGCACTCATCAACAGATGAATGAATTTTTTAAAATGTGCTGTAGATACACAATGGAATACTATTCAGCCTTACACAAACAGGAGATTCTGTCATTTGCAACAACATGAATGAACCTAGAAGACGTTAAGTGAAATAAGCCAGGCACAGAGTGACAAATGTTATGTGATCTCACTGATGTGGAATGGAATAAAGTCAAACCTAGAGAAGTAAAGAGTAGATTGGTGGTAACCAGAGGTTGGGGAGGGAGGTGGGTGTGGAGGATTGGGAAAGGGGAGACACTGGTCATCGGGTACAAAGTTAGAGTTAGGTGAAATCAGTTCTGGTGTTCTATTGAACAGCAAGGTGACTAGAGTTAATAATAATGTATATTTTGAAATAGCCAAAAGAGAGGGTTTTTTAAAAAAAGAAGATTTTAAGTGCTTTCACCACAAATGCTAAGTATTTGAGGTGATGAATATGCTAGTAATGCTGATTTGATTATTCTGCAATGTATATGTGTACTGAAACGTCATATCATACCCCATAAATACACACAATTATTATTTGTCACTTGAACTTTAAAAAAAAAGTCAAACTCAACCTACAATGAGAGAACGTTAGAAGAATCAGCCAGGCATCGAGAGTTATGGGATCAAGAAGAGGGTGTTCTCAGTCATCTCAGCTGTCGACAGTAGAATTCAATCCCAGTGTGGTGAAACAGAGGACATTATTTTCAGAATCCTTGCAGAGGTTGAAAAACTAGACCTAGAGCCTATACAGCTAGGAACTGGTCATACCTGCAGTCCTCACCAGAATGGGTTCAGCTCATCCTTTTGCTCCTCCAGATTCAGATTTTAACTCTCAGGTAAGTGTACCTCATTAGTGGAGCCTAGTTGCAAGGGAAGCTGAGGAGTATTGGGCTTCTATGAAGATGTCTGTCTATGCCCCCCAAGGTTAGGAATTCCCCCAAGCCTAATTTATTAGTCATATTCTTGTCAGGAAATAGATGGCACTCTCAACTGTGATGACTCAAACAAGTTTAATGAAAAACTGCCATAATTATAAAGGCATAAGTAGGAATATGGAAAACCAACAGGACACAGTGAAGCTCTCCAGTGCTGTGGGAAGTCATTACCACTCCTAGACCTAAAAGGATAGGGAGCTATGCATGAAGTGTGGTGAGACTGTAGAAGCTGTGGCTCCTGCAAAGAAAGGCAGCCACTTCCAACTTGTGGGCTGTCAGCGGGGGCACTGGTTCTTTTCGCTCCCTGCCTTTCAGTCTCCTGCTGCTGCCTCCCATTGGCTAAACCAGAAGCTGGAGAGCCAGGGAGCCATCCTTGGAATTCAGCCTTTCAAACAAAGAAGTTGGAGAAAAGTCGAGTGTAGATGGGGAGGGGGGAATGGATGCCACCCAACAGTCTCAAGAAGGGGAATTAAGATGTTGGGTGCCCCACCTCCTTCAAAACAAAGACAGGTGCTCACTACGAAGTTGTAGAACAAGGGCCCAGGTGGAGACACGTGGTGCTGCGGCTGATGGTCTCCTCTCGGAGGTGCCACTTATCTCATCACCTATTAACACATCTGCCCTTTTCCTATTCTTCTGTTACACTTAGTTAACAAAATATTTTTCACGTTTTCTTTTATCTCTTGGCATGTTTTTTCTTCTTTCACATTTGCCCCACACCCTTTCCCAACTCATTTGCTTTGTCTTTTCCATTTCAATTTTATTAAAGTGAAATGTGTACTGGAATGGGAGTCCTGTAGCCCAGGTCCTAATCCTGGTCCTAACTCATTAAGTTATGGGCAGAGGCTGGTGACTGCAGCCAGCCTCACGTTTGGGACGGTAGTTTCCTCATCTGTCTAGTGAGGGTCTGAATTTCATTTCTTTATTCTTTCAAGAAATTTACTGAAGACCTACTATGTGCCTGGCATTGAGCTTGATGTGGTTGACATAAAAATGATGAAAGTACACAGTGACCTAGCCCTCAAGAACCTTTTAGCTTATTGAGGAAGATAATCATCAATGACATAAATCAGTGAACACCTATGATTGTGTTAAGTACTGCAGAGGAGGGATCCAGAGTGTGGTGACAGCATCTAATAGCGGTGAGCAGTCCTGGCATGAGTATATTGGGGTCAAAGGCAAGACCCACTTCCAGGAGCAAGCACGTGAGTCCCATGGGGGCAGAGATCTCAGTGCGCTTGTCCCCTGCTTCATCCCCAGGGCTTTCAAGAGTTCTTGGCACATGGTAGATACCTAGTGAATACTGTGGAATGAATTAGTGAAGGAAGTGAAGCTAGGCTGAGACCTGCGGATGAGTGTGAGCTATTTTAGTGAAGCTTGGAGACAGCAGGAGGGAGCAAACAAGCAGCATGATGAGGGACTCCATGCAAGAAGGGCAAGGCTGCTGTGAAGCAGAGCGACCGTGTGGTCCAGAACGAGGCTGGGGGATGAAGGCTTCCCATCGTGGTGATGTCAGGCCATACTGATGATTTTGACTTTATTCTAAGATAATGGGGAGACGTTGAACATTTAAGGAAGAGAGAGACAGAATGGAGTTTGAGTTGGATTGGATAATCTTTAACATTTCATCCAGTTCTGTGATTTCTTCCACTGCAATAGATTCCTTTTATTTCCCAGTTTTCTCTTGTTCATAAATTTCTATGAATTGAACATCTATTGTATGCACAATCTAATAGTAGTTTCTATGGGAGAATTAAAAATATTAAAACATTATCTCTTTCTTCTATAACAGGAATGTATAGAAACTCATACCTGACATAAAGCTGGGAACAATAAGTTAAGTGCTATAAAAGAAATCAAAAGGAATCACAAGCTACTGAGTCTGTAAGATTCCAGGAAGAGAGACAAGAGATCCAAATATATGATGGTGGCTCCATGGCAGGCAGTGGAGGTGGGAAGGGAATGGGAAGCGATGCCTAGTTTTGGAAGTAGGTAACATTTGAAAGGATATTAGCCGGAGTGAAAATTTCAACAGCCAAAGGAAGTTCTCCCAAATAAAAAGCAGAGTTTGAACAAAGACAGATGCAGGAAAATGATGAGACGCATTTGGAGAAGGAGGCGATGGCCAGTTGTAAGGGTTGGAGGGAAAAGGAGAGAAGTAAGTGGGTCCAGGCTCCCACTAGGTTTGAATGCTCACTGGAGAGTTCTGGAGTCAGTTCTCATCCCTGACGCTGTGTGAGCTGAAAAGGGATGCTATCCAAGGATGGCATCATCTTCTAATGGAAGAGATGCCGTCATAGGATGCTGGAAGGGGAATTCAGCATCTTGGGTGAAGCTGAGGTCCATCTAGAGTTATTCCAGTCCTAATGACAAGTTAATGGGGCCTGGACCAAGGGAGCTATGATGGGGATGAAAGGAGGGGATGCGTTTAAGAGCTGTGGATGTATGGCCACCAGCCTTAGGTGCTGTGTGTCCTTAGCAAATGGCAATTTATCGGGGAAAGGTCAGAAAAAATGTAAGATGCCTGAGATCTCGGATTGTGTGGCTAGGAGAATTTTGGTATTATTAATAAAAAGAAAGAATTCAAGAAGAAAAGCTAGTTGGGAAAAGATGTACTGATGCCATTGTTCAGGTTACAAACATGATCTGTTACAGAAGGATGCAGAAAGACATAGTTTCTGCTTCTGGGAAAGATGAGGCACACACATACACATCAACCCCAAAATGGATGTGGGTGGTGGGTACAAAAAGGGTGCTATGGGAATCTAGAGAAATTTCTGGAATGACTCTTGACTGGCCCCAGCTTCACCCAAAATTATGAATTTTCCTTCCAAAGAAGCTATAGGTATTATGATGTGATAATGAGTCCTAAGACAGCACCTCTTTCATTAGATGATGATGCCTTTCTAGGAGCTATGTGTATCCACATGGATATATCACAAAGACATTATAGTGAGAAATCAGGGTTCCATCAGGAAAATAGGGCACACCTATGACATTTAGCAGATGGTAATTCAATGAAGAGACTGTGTGGCGGCGTGGCTGGGTGAATGGAACCAGAGGGTTAGTAAAGCATGCGGGAATTAGCTACAGAAGGAAATCTTTACTGCCTCTGGGGCTGAAGTGCTGAAGGGAAGGATTTGGTGGTAACTGAGCCTCCTGAGAGCTAAAGCCACAGAAGAGAACCTGCTAGAAGGGATCTATGAACTGAAAGGAAGCCCCTCCCAGAAATGCAGCCAGCTGGGAAGACATATCTTCTATGCATTGGTTCCTTCTTCTTCTTTTTTTTTTTTTTTTTGAGATGGAGTCTCACTCTGTCGCCCAGGCTGGAGTGCAGTGGCACAATTTCGGCTCACTACAACTTCCACCTCCCAGGTTCAAGTGTTTCTCCTGCTTCAGACTCCCGAGAGGTTGGGATTACAGACACTCACCACCACACCTGGCTACTTCTTGTGTTTTTAGTAGAGACAGGGTTTCACCATGTTGATCGGGCTAGTCTCAAATTCTTGACGTCAGGTGATCCACTCACCTCGGCCTCCCAAAGTGCAGGGATTACAAGTATGAGCCACCACGCCCGGAGTACATTAGTTTCATATAGGTGCCGTAACAAAGTACCAGAAACTTAATGGCTTAAAACTTAAAATTTTTTAGGTTATAGTTCTGGAAATCATAATTCAAAATAGATTCCACTGGGCTAAAATCAAGGTGTGGACAAGGCTGTGTGCCTTCTGGAAGTTCTTGGAAGAGAAGCTATTTCCTTCACTTTTCCGCTTTCTAAGAGGCACCTGCATTCCTTGATCCATGGTCCCTTTTTCCAACTTCAAATCCAGCAGTGGAACATCTTCGGATCCCTCTGTCAAACCATGACCCTTTTGCCTTCCTCTTGTAAGAACCCTTCTGATGACATTGGGCGCACTCAGATAATCCCAGACAATTTCTCCATTTAAAGTTTTTTAGTCACATCTGTGAAGTCTCTTTTGTCATATAAGCTTATACATTACAGGTTCAGGGGATTCGAACATGGACATCTTTGGGAGAGCATTTTTCTGCTGAGCACACCATACTTTCTCTTCTGCCTTTCTTTAATCTCCTGTTGTTGCTTTGCAATGGATATATCCAGTGCAACAAGGGAGCCTGCAGGTCCAGTCCATGGGAGTTCCTATTTTGGGGCTCATCATCATGGAGAAGGACAGAGAATGGAAGTGGGGTAGGGCATTCGGGACTAACCAATGGAAAAATAAGTTGCATAATTAAATAGAAAGCATGGTATTATTTATGTAAATTGGAAAACAGAACAATGCTCATGGTTATAAATATAGGTAGTATTAATATATTTAAATGTAATATTATTTTGGAATAGTTATAGACTTACAGAAAAATTAAAAAGACAGTGTAGTTTCTGTATACTCCACACCCAGTTTTCCCTGTTACTAGTATCTTACATTAAGTCACAATTAATGAACGAATGTGTATTCATTATGGACTAAAGTCCATACTTTTCCAAGTTAGTTTTTTTAATGTCTTTTTTTATGTTCTAAGATTCATGTAGGATATCATGTTAATTTTGTTATCAGTCTTTTTAGACCCCCTTTTGCTGTGACAGTTTCTCAGGCTTTTCTTTTGATGGATAATAATACTTAAAAATTACACAGGAATCACAAATGCCACATTTAGTATAGTGCTTACCTCTGAGGACTTTGTGAGGGGAGTGGGATCAGGAGAGGGACACACAGGTGCTTCAGATACATTGGTAACATTTTCTCTCTTTACAAAGATCTAAAGCTGGTGTGGCAAAATGTTTGGAACTGATAGCACTGAATAGAGAGTAAATTTATTATATTATTCTCTGTGATTATTTACTTATTTGAAATAGCTCAGAGTTAAATTAAGGACTTGGTGGGGAGGGAGGAAGATAAGGAAAGGAAGAGGGAAAGCAGCTGCAATTGAATGAGCAATGAGGCGTGACCTGATGGAGCTGGAGTTGGCGAAGGCTGGTTGTGGGACTAAAAGTTAGAACTGCAGGCTCAGCCTCTTGCAAGTGCTGTTGATGGCGGCTGGATCAAACTTCTTTGTCAACTGAGAACCACAGACAATTTCTGAGCAGTGGAGTGGGAATGGAGGGGTGATTCTTTGGGAGGTATAGGAGATGTGATGAAGAAGAATTAAGGCAACTCCACTAGAGGCTGGTGCAGAGGTAAAGATGTATACACATACAGACTTAAGTATAAAATAGTAGCAAATACGTATTGAGTGCCCACTCTTTTGTGCTCTGTGTATCTAATTTAGTCTTTACAACAACCCATTGCAGTATTACCACCTCTCTTTGCAGATGAGAAAACTGTGCCACAGAGAAGTTAAATAACTTCCCCATGGCCACAAATCTGGAAACTGGGGGTACTGGATGAGAATTAGATAGGCTCACTGCATGACACATGTTCCTAAAATTGGGGTTCCACTCCCGCCTGAGATTGTGAATAGTAGAGGTGATGAGACCTAGATATTAGGAGTGAGGGGACGGGGGCATTGGGGTATCAGTGATTTCAAGCTTGGGTGACCAGAAGGTATTATGACCACAGAGACAAATTTTAAACATCAAGAGGAAGAGCTGAATATTTGGCTAATAAAAAAAGTTACGTTAGAGGAGCTGAAGAAAGGTCAAGTCGGCAAGCTGTAAAGCAGTTTGTGGAGCAGCTGCTTTGGGCATGAGAGTTAAAGCCACCGGAGTAAGGGAGGGAAGAAGGAGAAGTGAAAGCAGGAAGCAATTAAAACTATAAAGATAGAAGCGATTTTATAAACGTGGTTTATGAAATATTTAGTAGGCTTTTTACTTAGGTATGCTCCTTCCTCCTACGTCTGTTGGCGCGAGCCCACCCGAGAGGTGGTTTGTCTTTTCCTTTTATAAATCTATCTCCTTATGGAAGGGGTTCTCGGCTTGATACGGTTTCTAGATGGACGAAATAACCCCCTGTGCCCAGTTTATTTCTATTTCTATTATTGTTTCCAATTTGGCTCAGCACTTTTCACTTTCATTTAAAGATCTGAAAATGATCTTCCCTTGTTTTTTAGACATCTTTATGCAAACATACTTTGAGGTGAGGTAACAAACAGGAGTTGAAATAAACATCTGAAAATTTAAAATGTTATGGGCAGAACATTGTTGACTTTCAGTTTCTTAAACTTATCTTTGACTTTAGAGCAAAATTGGGATTTAAAATGCTTGTTCCTTTTATTCCCCCCATGAGGAGCTAGCAGGGGAGGCACTGTGTGACCTCTTTCTTTTCCCTATAGGGGTATAAATTTGCGTGCTCTTGAAATCCATTTTAAAACACACCAAGGAACGTTCTTTAGAACTCAGTAACGTTTGACTACAAAACAGTGATTTCATGCATGCCAAAATATGTCAGATTATGGTGAACTTTCTGCTAAGGTATGTTGTAAAAGATGCATTTACTGCAACACTACATTAGGGGGCTGTCAAATGCAAGTCAGAATTGGATAGCAGTCTTTTTCTTTAGTTATTTCTGAAGACATCTAAAAAGGAAAAGTTAGGCGAGAGAAACGTTGATC
Source organism: Cheracebus regulus (assembly GCA_963574635.1). Classification (NCBI taxonomy): domain Eukaryota; kingdom Metazoa; phylum Chordata; class Mammalia; order Primates; family Pitheciidae; genus Cheracebus; species Cheracebus regulus. The sequence goes on from CAUYQU010075116.1 coordinate 37,647, forward strand.
TAAAACTTGAACTGTGCTGTTATTCTCATAGAAAGCAAGCTTTGTGGAATATTAGGCTAGTCGGTCAAATCATTTTTACATGTATAGAACTTCATGGAATAAGAGATTAGAAGCCAGTAGTGGAAGATCATTGAACCAAGGAGTCAGGAGACTTGGTTCAATCCCCAACTGCTATAATCCTGGACAAACTGGAGTCACCTGCCCTCACCCGCAGAAAATCCACTATAATTGATCTGTGGTGGGGGCCTAGGCTAGGTATTTTTAAAAACAATTCCTGGGTGACTATCCTGAACACTTAGGATTGAGGGCCATTGCATCGTATCAGCTATGGTTTGATAGAAGACAGAAAGACAAGACAGCCAGTGCTTATGTGAGAGATGAAGGCAGAGCTGGAGGGAGAATATAGTGGGCTTTGAGTGACTCTCTACATTCATTTCACTCTGAATGCTTAGTCCAAGCCAACTAAGGGATGCTTGGACAATGATGGGTTCCAGGTAGAGCATGTATGATCAAATTCTGTCAATGAGACATAAGAAGCCTGGTATTGCCGCTGGTTGGGGGTCAGGGGGTTTTATTCTAGGAATGGTCTCTCACTTAAGAGAAAGTTCCAGAGGAGATATTTTCTTTTCTTCCTTGTGCTATTTCATGTGAATGTGATGCTTGGTTCCACTGAAGCTATCTGGCTACCTGCTTATGGATGTAATAGACATCAAAGTTCAGAAGATCCTGGGTCTTAATTATATCGATAAGCCATTATATCAACCAGCCCTGAGCCCATTTTACTTCTGGAATTTTTGTTAGCTTGGATTTTAAAAGAATCTATATTTAAAACCACTTTGAGTTAGATTTTATTATTTGCAGTCAAACCCACTCTAAATTATACAGTGAAAAATAGTTCATTTTTGGCATAAAGTCAAAGAGAGTTTTCTAATGTGATTCTCCCTGAGACTATGCCAGTCTTCTTACAGCCTCAATGAAGGCAATGCCTGGGCCATGGAATCATAGAATGTTAGACCTAGCTTTATGATTCAGAATCCTTATTTTTGATGAATAAGTAAGAATCAGGGAGGTAATATAACATTCCTGAGGTCACACAGCAAGTTGGTGACATGGCTACACCTAGGAAACCTGTAAGATACTGCATAGTAAAACTCAATTGTAAAGGCTACATCGCACCATATTTTTAATAGACAGCTAGTTTGTTCACAACCTCCACATGTACAGTAATACTATATACAAAATAATATCAAGAATATTTCTCCCTAAACTTAGCCTGAAAGACGTTTTACAAATTATATTACTAGTCTTTGCTATATTAAAGTTGCAGTCTGAACTGTCTAGAACTGTCAATCAAGATAAATTAGGTAATTGCCCAAATTCATTTTGCTCCAAATTAGAAACTACTGGAGTCCCATGAAGCTTGTGCTTTGCCCTTGGGCAAAATGGGTGTCAGCTTCTTGTGCATGATTTTGCACAAGAATGTAAAGAATTCATCTGCTCATCAAATTGCCTTTTCACCATTGATATTCATCCCTTCTGTGTAAGGCTCAGTCTGATATTAAAACACTAATACTTCTGGACAGAATAGTATTCAAATCAATGCTTCTCATGCAGAGATAATCATATGCAACTTTTCAGGGGCTGTGGGGAGATGGCACATCTTTCTGGAGAAAAAACCTAACTTGATGGAAAAAAGAAAAAAATATATAGTACAAAATGCAAAATGACAAGAATTTTAAAGATGAAATAGGAGATTGCAAATTTTACGTTACCTGTATACCTCTGGTCATTTTACTCTGTGTAGGGGAATACTTTGTGTAGAAAAGTTTGATAAACACTGATAAGCTCTGCCTCACTTTGGATAATTTTTTTTTTTTCTAGAATATTCACTGAATGTTAGCTAAGCTTACATATGGAGCTCACTATGATCAGAGTTTTATGTACTATGACTGTGTAGCAAATTCCACCAAAACTTACTGTTGTAAAATAACAATTTGTTATGCTTGTAGAATCTGTGGGACAGGAATTTGGACAGGATACAGCAAGACCAGCATGTCTCGCTTCAAGATGTCTGGGGCCCCAGATGGAAAGCTCACAGAGAAGGTCAAAGGATAGAATCATTTGAAGGCCTGTTCAGTGACCTATCTGGGGGTTGATGCCGGCTGCTAGCTGGGATCATCCATTTTTCTCTGTGTGGGCTAATGTGGAATTCCCCACTGTGTCCATGAAAAATGTCCCTAAAAGAGATTCAGGCAGAAGCTGTAACCATTTTTGATGACCTTAGTCTTGGAAGCCATGTAACACCATTCTGCCATACTCTATTGATTAGTCAAAAGCCTGCTCGGATCAAGTAGAGAGGATGTAGACACCACCTTTTGACGAGTAAGTGGCAAGGTTCTGGAAAAGCAAGCAGAATTGGAAGTGTTACTTGGCTCTTTTTGGAAAATAAGGTCTGCAACTGTTAGCTTACTATGGTCAAAGGAGTGTCATCTTTTTGGGGGTTAGTCTTCTATGGCTATAGAGAAATCCCTCAATCTTCATCTATATCTCTTTTCAGTTGGAAGGTTGTTTTAAGAAAACCTACAAAGAATGTGGGTATATCAGTTATATTTCCAGTGCTTGAAGAGCAATCCTAAATGCAGGCAACTCAGGAATATCCTTACAAATAATGAAAAGTACATTCAATGTGACTCTAAAAAATGTTGTTAAGGTAATGAAACATCAGATACTCAGAAATAAGCTAGATCCTGATGTTGTCCTAGGCCTTCTGGATTTAAACTTCTTCACCCCAAATGGTAAAGCCTGGCTCTGTCCCCCTTAGAAGTTAGCATGACAGTGTTGTGTGGTGGAAAGATCATGTTTTGGGGCATTAGACAGTCTGGATTCAAACCTTGACTCACTTCGCGAATCTAATCTTAAGCAACCATATCATTCTTGAAAGCCTTGTTTCCTTGTGTAGAGTCTACAATAAAGATCCCAGCAGAACCTACCTCATAAAGGATACATAAAGATTATGCATGTAGGCCGGGTGTGGTGGCTCACGCTTTGTAATCCCAGCACTTTGGGAAGCCGAGATGGGCGGATCACGAGGTCAGGAGTTCAAGACCAGCGTGTCCAATATGGTGAAACCCCATTCCTACTAAAAAATACAAAAATTAGCTGGGCATGGTGGCGCATGCTTGTAGTCCCAGTAACTTGGGAGGCTGACAGGAGAATCGCTTGAATCCAGGAGGCAGAGGTTGCAGTGAGGCAAGATTGCACCACTGCACTCCAGCCTGGGCAACAGAATGAGACTCTGTCTCAAAAAATAAACAAAAAGGACTATGCATGTAAAGTAAGTGATACAAGTAGGCTTTTAAAGTTATACTTTTCTTATGGGACAGCTGTGATAGTTCAGTGGGAAAATGCATGTTAAGTTACTGTGCACACAGTATACCCTGGACAAAATTTGGTATTTTTGTTATTATTATACCCAATTTGTTATATCACATCTAGTTCAGCAGTTCTGAAATTTGGTGTTTATGAGATTTATCTGATGTAATAGTTAAAAACATAGATGATTGACATCTGTTTGGGAGATTCTACTCAGTAGATCTGAGGTTGGATCTCAGAATGTGTAATTGTAGTAGTCCCTATCCCTTCCCCATCCCCAGAGACACACTAGGGTGATTCTGATGCACCTGTTGGATTCTCGGATAGGCATTTGGTAGCCACTAAGAAGATCCACAGGGGACATGAGCCCTTGAGCAGTAAGGGTAATTGAATGGACTTCTGCTTTGTATTGGGCAGTTTGGGGAGCTTCCCCTGCAAAGCCTACAGGCATTGGAGGTGTCAGAGTGTCCGCATATCTGAGAAGGAGTCATGGGAGGAGTGAGGCCAGACCACCTAATGGAAGCTCTGTTCCCATGGCAGTCTTCCCAGAAGTCCATTAGCCTCATTGCTGTCCTGAGATCAGTGGGTATGAGAGTTTGGCTGTTGTATTGACTGGGGAAGCTAATAAGGTAGAAAAATTACCTAGGACTTGATTTTTCTTTGAAAAATTAAGTAATTAAGAAGCAAAACACACTTTGTAGAGCACCAGTTGACATGTCAAGCATCGGTAAAACAAGCTTCTTTAATAATGATTGTCTATTGGTCCTTTCCAACCAATATCAGATCCATTGATTGGATTTGATAAGATTTGATAAGATTGGGTTTGATAAGATCTATAGAACTGAGCTGGCTACAGACACATCCGATTCCCCATAGAGGTGGCCTTTCTGGAGGAAATGTTTATGTTAATGTCAAGTGGTTACCGTTGGGTAAGACACTGATGAGAGGTCAGAACGACTGATTTTATTTTCTTTGGCAAGGGTGTTCCCTGGGCAATCTTTGTTAACTCAGGAATACCTACAGTTAAGCAACTCTTTCAATCTGTGAGACTGTTGCCTGCGTCCATGCCTCCAGCAAACTCTTACTTCTGTGGTATTTTTAGACTTAACACTTTCTTTCGGAAAATATTTTTCCACTTGTATTGCTTAACAGAGAGAGTGCTATACTGGTATAATTTTTCCATCTCCCCAATTTTTCACTTTAGTCCTTCATCAAATTTTAGAATAATTATAAGGATATTACTTTTCCTTGCTGATTACTTTTCCAACAGTAAAAATCTTTTGATAATGACTTTGTTTTCCTCATTGTTGAACTTTTCTGCTTCAGTAATATTTATATAATTGCATACATCAATTATATAAACTGAACTTATATAATATTTAGATTATTGTTCATGTATTTCTTTTGTGTATTTTTGTTTATTATCATTTTAAGTCAATTAGATCCCCCTCTCAAGATCTAAGGATAGGTAAATTATGTGTAAATTATGCTCTCACATCACATTCTAGTTTCCCATATCAACATTGACAGACACAACTGTTTTTACTCCGCCCTCTAGTGGTGGCAATTGGGTACAAATGTTTCCTTTTCAGCCTTGTCCTCTTGGCATATAAATAATATACAAATAAAATAATAATACCTACTACATATTTTTAAAGTTTTTTTTAAAAAATAAAATTCAGGGGGCACCTACTACATACTGAGCATCACATTGTTCTGGGCATTTTATCACTTCATCCTGACTCTAATGTGAGATGCCGTTACAAGGAAACTAAGGATCATAGGATCATAGACAATAGATTCTAGCCTACAGGGGCAAGATTCAAATCCAAGGATGTCCAAATGCAAAGCCTGAACTCATTCTACTGTGGCATACTGCCTCCAATCTAGTATCTTCAACAAAGAAAACAGTCTGATGACACTATGAATCGAGTCTTTGATAACTACCCTCAGGTAAGAGTACAGGATTTGGCATCAGAAAGACCTACTTTAAAATCAATCCCTGCTACCTCCTGTGTCTGTCACTTTGGGCAAGTTATTCACTATCCCACAGCCTCATTTTTCTCATGTACTGCTATCTGTAAGGCTAGATAGATAGATCACATTTTAGGAGTTTGGTGAGAACTGAACAAAATAGCTCATGTAAAAGCACAATGTAACTAATGTGTGATAGGTCTGATGACCATAGTCTTGTTGAAAAATGTTGGGCATTCCCCAAACTCCAGTTTGTTGGACATAATTTATTTTGGTTCTTGTGTTTTATGTGACTGCCTCTTAAAATTTAAATGCAATTTTCCTAGTATAAAGGGGCTTACAGGCTTTTAGCATGTCATAGAGCTGGCCCTGGAAACTTTTTTTCATCAGGGGTTCTAGTTTATGTGTGTTACCTTTGATTTTGTTAAATAGTTTCAAATGAGAATCTGGTCCTTGGACCTTCACTTCTTGTATGTTATTCTATTCAAACCCATTTTAGATGTTTACCTCTTAATAAGAAAATTGATTAATTGAATGGTTTTTTTGAGACTTGGTCACTAATTTCTATTTGATGTCAAATCACAGAAAATCAATGTTAATCTTGCTGTCTAAAAGGCTTTACCATGCTAAAAAAAGGAGTTACCATCAAATGAAAATGTTTTCAATGCAGGAAACAAAATGGTGTAGGGTGGTTGTGGGATGGTAAAAAAGCTCTTTTAAAATGTTTCAGAAACTCATGAAAAATAAATGGCACAATAAAAAAACTTCTACAATGCTGGCAAGAATGTGGTGAGACAAGAATGTTACATCATGCCAATGAGTCTGTAAATTGGCATGGTGATTTTGGAAAGCAATTTGTTAAGTTTTAATAAGAGATTTAAAATGTTCATACACACTGAAATTTCACTTTCAGAGATTTGTCCTAAAAAGAGGTACAAGCAAAGCTTTAGCCAGAGAGCTAGAAGTCACAGTCGTACTAATGACCAAAAAGTTAGAAACAACTAAAATGTGAATAAAAGGGGACTGCTTCTAAACTCATAATATCTGTACTAAAATCATTGCAATACAGCCATTAAAAATAGTGTCTCTCGGTATTTCTCTCTCTCTCTCTCTTTTTATTAAAAATATTGATGTGAATAACTTGGGAAGATGCTCATAATATAATGAAAGGTGGAAAAATAAAACTAACATATACAATTATTTGAACTATAAACTGTCTCTCTTGCATTCTTTTGCTGTACGTATCTATTGCTCTCTATTGCTCTTTGTATCACATGTGCTTTCTCTGTCTCTGTCTTGCTTTCCCTCTCTTTCTGTCTCTTCACTCCCCCTTTGTCTGTGTATTCAAATTATATACATATACATTTCATTATAAATACAGCATTTCCTTCCCATGCTATTCTCCTTCTTCAAAATCAAACCGAATTTTCTGTGTTGTTCCAGAACTATTTCTTGCCTCCATTAGTTACTATAATCAGGAATGGATTATACTCAAAGCATCTCTACTACTGTTAGCTAGAAATTGTCTAGTGTTCACATTTTTGTTTTAGCCTATTGTGGGTTGTTGAGTTGAATAAGGAAAAGATACTGACAACCAACAGAAGTATGAATCCAGCAATTATAGCTGAATGTTTATTTCTGATGTGTAGTTAACGCAGGAACATCATTCTTTTCTGGAATTTTTTTGGTCTGTTTTACCAAAAATCCAGTTCTAGACATGGCTTTAATCTACATATTGTCTTGTTAAAAGAGCCAAATACTCCTTTAGTAATAAATCATAGTACTTTAACTTTATTACATATCTTTTACATTTTTGGCTTTTAGTTATAACTGACCAATAATAAACTGTACATATTTAAAGTATAAAATTAGATAAATGTTACGTATGTATACACCTGGTGTATTGTTATCTATTGCTGTGTAACAAATTATCCCCAAAGTAAGTGGCTTAAAACAACAAGTACTTGTTATTTCATAGGTTCTGTGGGTCAAGGACTTGAGAGTAGCTTAGCTGGGTGGCTCAGGCTTGGGCCAGGACCTTTCATATGGCTCCAGCCAGGATGCCGGGATGCTGCAGACGTCTGAAGGTTTGAATGAGGCTGGCAGACTTGCTTCCAACATGGCTCGCTCTCATGGTCGTTGGCAAGATGCCTCAGGTTTTTGCTTGCTGTGGATAAGAGGCTTTAGGTTGCTTAAATTTATTCATAACATGGTAGTTAATTTCCCCCAGAGTTAGTGATACGAAAGAGAACAAGCCTAAAGGAAACCACAGTGCCGTTTATGACTTAGGGGCTAAAGGCTATCATCATTTTATTTTTTGACTCCAAAGGCTATCATCATCATTTTTTCTTTTTCTTTCTTTCTTTTTTTTTTTTTTTTTTTTTGAGACGGAGTCGGCCAGGTGCAGTGGCTCATGCCTATAGTCCCAGCACTTTGGGAGGCCAAGGAGGATGGATCACCTGTGGTAAGGAGTTCGAGACCAACCTGACAAACATGGTGAAGCCCCATCTCTACTAAAAATACAAAATTAGCCAGGCATGATGGCAGGTGCCTGTAATCCCATCTACTTGGGAGGCTGACGCAGGAGAATCCCTTGAACCTGGGAGGCAGAGGTTGCCTTGAGCTGAGATCCCGCCACTGCACTCCAGCCTGGGCGACAGAGCGAGATTCCATCTGAAAAATGAATAAATAAACAAGTAAGAAAAAAAAAAAAGACATGGAGTCTCACTCTGTTGCCCAGGCTGGAGTGCAGTGACATGATATCAGCTCAGTGCAGCCTCTGTCTCTGGAGTTCAAGCTATTCTCCTGCCTCAGTCTCCTGAGTAGCTGGAACTACAGGTGCCCACAACCATGCCTGGCTAATTTTTTGTATTTTTCGTAGAGGCAGGGTTTCACCATGTTGGCCAGGCTGGCCTCAAACTCCTGACCTCAAATGATCTACTTGAGAACTTTGGCCTCCCAAAGTTCTGGGATTACAGGTGTGAGCCACCACACCCAGCCATATCATCACTTCTTTATTCTGTTAGGAGCAAGTCACTAAATTCAGCCTATAGTGAAGGAAAGAGAAATTCAATTCTACTTCTTGAAGGGAAGAATGTTAAGATCTTTTGAGAACCTATTTTAAAATCACCTCACCCATGCAATCAGGAATGTGATCAAGATAATGAATATATCCTATATTAATTAAGTTCTAAGTCAAATTATGTCACCGTCTATAATATTTTCTTTGTGGAGAAGTCATGAAATGGCACAAAGTGTTTTTCCAAATACCACTGCTACTTTGCATTTACAGAGAACATTCTAATCTGAATTATTTTTAAATAAACTTTTATTTTTGATCTAAATTATTTAAAAAATTTTTAAAAGTATTTTCAAAATTGCTGTTAGAGCAGTTGGCACATCTTCCATTCCTGAAACCAGCCAACATTCAGAAATTTCTGGCCAGAAATATCAGAATTCTTTATTTTGAGAATAAAGGAAAGGACAAACTATAGCAGAGGAGCAATCAGAGCATGCACACGAAGGATATTTCCTTATGTCAGGTCTTTGATCTCCTCATAGCCTCACTTGAAAAGAAAATTATTTGGACCTTCTCAAGAATGGTGCTTTTCTAATAAATAGTGAAAATGCTCAACCGACATCTATCCAGCAAGCATATAGAGAACACATTTTCCAGTGTCCAGGTTTCTCTGGGAGGCTCATTGCTGCTGTCAGAAGCACTTTTGTAATAGCTATAGCAACATCAATGCCAAGGTCACCCATTGTGAGCTGTGCACTTTCATGTGTCTCAGGCATGGTGCTGTCTGTTGTACACACATTATTAAGTCAGTTCTTACATTAGCCATGTAAGATAGGGGTTATTTTCCTAATTTTTTTTTTCTTCTAAGAAAATGGGTGAAATTAAAACTGTTTCCCTGGGTCATTCATTCATTCTTCATTCAACAAATGTTTTTTGAGCACCGAGCACAAGCCAGGCACTGTTCTAAGTGCTGAGGATTCTGCAGGAACAAAATAGCCAATGTTCTCCCCCTCAGAGTTACACACAAGAGGTGAGATGTGAAAACAGACTGTTCAAAGTCAATTGGATTGTTCAAACCATGTGTCAGCGGTCTCAGTCTTTTAGGGAGTGAATACTACCCGAGAAGCTTATTAGTAAGGCACACTTACTCCCTGAAGATTCTACTTTAGAAGGCCCAGGAATCTGCAATTTAAACAACCATCACAGGTGATTCTATTGAGTTGTTTGAATTCCTTATATATTTTGAATATTAACCCCTTATCAGATGTATGGTTTGCAAACTTATGCTCCCTTTTCTGCAGGTTGTCTGTCTCTTCACTCTGCTGATTGTTTCCTTTGAGGTGCAGAAGTTCTTAGTTTGGTGTAATTTCATCTATCTACTTCTGCTTTTGTTGCCTGTGCTTTATGGCATATCCAAAAAAATCATTGCTCAGACCAGTGCTGTGGAGCTTTTCCCCTGTGTTTTCTTCTAGTAGCTTCATAGTTTCAAATGTTAAGCTTTTAATACATTGTGAGTTGATTTTTGTATACGGTGTGTGATAAGTATCTAATTTTATTCTTCTGTATGTGGATATCCAGTTTTTTCACCACCGTTTATTGAAGAGACTGTCCTCTCCTATTTGTATGTTCTTAACATTCTTGTTTATCAAGTGATCTTTAATGCATGGATTTATTTCTGGGCTTTCTATCCTGTTTCATTGATCTTGTGTCTGTTTTTATGCTAGAACCATGCTATTTTGATTATTATGGTTTTGTAGTAATTTTGAAGTTAGGTAGAGTAATGCCTCCAGCTTTACTCTTTCTGCTCAAGATCTTTTGTGGTTTTATACAAATTTTAGTTTTTTTTTCCTTATTTCTATAACAGATGTCACTGGAATTTTGATAAAGATTGCACTGATGCTGTAGATCATTTTGGGTAGTATGAACATTTTAACAATAATAATTATTCTAATTCATGAACATGGGACTCCTCCCATTTATTTGTATCTTTTAAATTTTCTTTGTTTTTTAATTTTCAGCATATGGATCTTTCACTTTCTTGGTTAAATTTATACCTTAGGTTTTTATTTATTTCTTTTTTTGGTTGCTATTATAAATGGATTTAAAAAATTTCTTTTTTGGATAGTTCATTGTTAGTGTACAGAAACATGACTGATTTTTGTATGTTGATTTTGTACCTGCAACTTTACTGAATTTGTTTATCAGTTCTAATAGTTTTTTGGTGGAATTTTTAGGATTTTTTCTATAAAATCATATCATCAGCAAACAGGGACAGTTAAACTTCTTTTCTGATTTGGATGCCTATTATGTCTTTCTTTTGTTTACTGGCTCTGGCTAGGATTTCCAGTACTAAGTTGAATATAAGTGGCAAGAGTAGGCATCCTTGTCTTGTTCCTAATCTCGGAGGAAAAGCTTTCAACTTTTAACTGTTGAGTATGAATTTAGCTGTGGAGTTGTCATATATGGCCTTTATTGTGTTGAGGTATGTTCCTCCTATACTTAATTGGTGGAGAGTTTTTAATATGAAAGAATATAGAATTTTGTCAAATGCTTTTTCTGTATCTATTGAAATAATCATATGAGTTTTGTTCTTTATTCTCTTAATCTCAATTTATATCAAATTTATAGATTTGCATATCCTTGAATCCCTGTGATAAATCCCACTTGATAATGGCAAATGATTATTTATTTGTAATTTTTTTGAGATGGAGTCTCACTCTCTCTTCTAGGTTGGAGTGCAATGGCACAATCTCAGCTCACTGTAACCTCCATCTCCCAAGTTCGAGTGACTCTCCTGCCTCAGCCTCTCAGGTAGCTGGGATTGCAGGCACCTGCCACCATGCCTGGCTAATTTTTGTATTTTTAGTAGAGATGGGGGTCTTACCATGTTGGCCAAGCTGGGCTCGAACTCCTGACCTCAAAGGATCCAACCACCTTGGCCTCCCAAAGGGCTGGGATTACAAGCATGAGCCACCGCGCCGGCCAAATGATTCTTTTAATTCAGTGTTGAACTTGGTTTGCTAGTGTTGTGCCCTCTGTGTGTGTGGTTTCTACATTTGTGGATTCAACCAACTGCAGATCAAGAAAATTCCACAAAGTTTCAAAAAGTATAACTTGGATTTGCTGCAAGCCGAATACTACATTGAATCCACATAGATGAAGTAAGGTGTAGGCATTGTAGTAGCTCTTAAAAGTAATTTAAAGATGCTTTTAGGTGAGGATATGCATAGGTTATGTGCCAGTACATCATTTTACATAAGGAACTTGAGTATTGTTAGATTTTAGCATCTACAGAGTCCTAGAACCAATCTCCTACAGAAACTGAGGGGCAACTATATTTTGCTGAAGATTTTTGCAACTGTTTTCTCTAGGGATATTGGCATGTAACTGCTTTTTCTTATAGTGTCCTTGTCTGGCTTTAGAATTAGGGTAATGTTTCCTTTATAAAGTGAGTTTGAAAGTTTTTCCTGTTCTTCAAATATTTGGAAGAGTTTGAGAAGGATTAGTATTAGTCTTTCTTTAAATGTTTGGTAAAATTCAGCTGTAAAGCCATCAAGTTCTGGGATTTTTTTGGATGGGATATGTTTTTATTACTGATTTAATCTCCCTACTCCCCATTGATTTGCTCAGATTTTCTATTTCTTCATAACATGGTCTTATACATGTCTAGGAGTTTATTCATTTTGTCTATGTCATCCAATTTGTTGGCATATAATTGTAACAGTTTCTTATAATCCTTTTGTTTCTATGGTATCAGTTGTAATGTCTCCTCTTTCATTTCTGATTTTATTTATTTGAGTCTTCTCTTTTTTTTTTCTCAGTCAAGCTAATGGTTTGTCAATTTTATCTTTTTAAAAACAGCTCTTAGTTTGTTCTTATTTTCTGTTGTTTTTCCAGGCTATATCATTTATTTCTGTTCTGATCTTTATTATTTCCTTTCTGCTACTAAAATTGTGGGCTTAGTTTTTTTCTTTTTCTAGTTCTTTGAGGTATAACATTAGGTTGTTTGGGATCTTCTTGTTTGATGTAGGCATTTATTACAATAAACTTTTTTCCCAGAACCGCTTTTGCTGCACTCCATGTTTTAGTGTCATATTTTTGTCTTAAGTTATTTTTAAGTTTCTGTTTCATTTCTTCTTTGAACCGTTAGTTATTTAGAAACATGTTTAATTTCTCCAAATTCATGAAGTTTCCAAAATTTCTTTAATTGATTTCTAGTTCATATCACTGTGGTTGGAAAAGATACTTGATACGATTTCGATTTTCTTAAATTTTTTAACAGTAGTTTTATCTCCCAAAATATGTTCTGTTCTGGAATGTCTTTCCTGTGTGCTTAAAAAGAATGTGTATTCTACTGCTATTGGATGACATGTTCTATATATGTCTGTTAGGTCCATTTCATCTAAAGTATAGTTCAAGTCCAATGTTTTCTTATTGACTTTCTGTCTGGATAATCTGTCCATTGTTGAAAATAGGGTGTTGAAGTCCCTTACTATTATTGTATTGCAACCTATTTCTCTCTTGAAATTTATTAATATTTGCTTTACACATTTAGATGCCCTGATGTTGAGTACATATCTATTTACAATTGTTACATCATCTTGATTAATTGATCATCTTGTCATTATACAATGACCTTCTTTGTCTTGTTTTACAGTTTTTGACATAATGTCTATTCTTTCTGATGTAAGTAAAGCCACCTCCACTTTATTTTGATTTTCATTTGCAGGGAATTTTTTTTTTTGTATCATGTCACTTTCAATCTATATACGTCCTTAAAGGTGAAGTAAGTCTCTTATATATAGCATGTAATTGTGTCTTGTGTTTTTTTTTGAGATGGAGTCTCACTCTATGACCAGGCTGGAGTGCCATGGCACAATCTCGGCTCAGTGCAACCTCTGCCTCCTGGGTTCAAGCGATTCTCCTGCCTCAGCCTCCTGAGTAGCTGGTACAACTGGTACATGCCACTACGCCCAGCTAATTCTTGCATTTTTAATAGAGATGGAGTTTCACCATGCTGGCCAGGATGGTCTTGATCTCCTGACCTCGTGATCTGCACCCGCCTTGGCCTCCCAAAGTGCTGGGATTACAGGCATGAGCCACCGCGCCTGGCCTGTCTTGTGTTTTCATTTACTCAGTTACTGTATAAACTGTTCTTGGTTCTAATGATGAGATGATGGGTTGAATGTAGGGTGCTCTTAATATTTAATAATTTACATTTTAAATCTAAGGGTAGGTTCTTTCAGGCTAAAACCATTATATTTATGGGGCTGGCCTAGAGATCAAATGGAAATAACAAATAATAAATCCCTAAGAATTGTTACTATATTTTTCTATATCACACTGCCCTTGGAAGAGTCTTTTGTCTTTTCTACTAACAATACAAAAACAACAACAACAACAAAAACCAAAAATTTCTAGACCCTTACTACTTAAGGGCAGATACATACATAAGAAAAACATGAAAATATTTTTTACAGAGTGGTAATAACATTAGGAGAGTGACTGTTAAGGAAAGTGCCAGCAAATGTGTAGTATGCCTTAAGGTTAATTTTAAACTAGAACAAGAGAAGCAGCAAGATTTTTTGAATGTCTTCTTCAGGTCCCATTCAGTTTTTGATGATATGCAAACAAAATCTTAAGAGTATTTTTGTGAAAACCCTAACTTATAGCTCTAGGATTTCACTTCCTGGCCACCTGAGAATCTAATAATTTCCAAGACCCCCTTTTAAGAAACCAGCTTTTCACTTCTTGCTCATACTCTCAAATCTCTGTCAGTAAAAAATTCTCTCTCCCTCCCCTCCCACCTTCTATTGCAAAGCTTGACTTACCTCTTAGCTCAAGTATCAACAGATGATCTTTTATGAAAGCCATCTTTTTTTCTTGCTAAGCCTGTGGTTAATGTCAGTTTCCAGAATTTCCGTTACCAACATAACCCCTCCTTCCCAAGTTCTATTTTTAAGTGTCCTTTGAATTTTGGCTTGTTCTCCATTAGATGACCCTGCCTTTTGACTTTTCTGTTCTATAAATAGAGGCAAGAGCAACATGATGTTGAGGAGTATGCTAATTTATACTTGCTCTAAAGTGACATTGGCTGTAGGGAATGGATCACACCTGGTGCATCCCAATGAGTAGAGAAAAGAATTATAAAGGAGCATCTGCCAACTTTTCAAAAACATGATCACCTTTCCTCCTCCTGCAAACAGGTTTGCGATTTGGTGAGCTATTAAAATTGCAGCTCAGTTTGGCCTGCCATCCACTTAACTTACTGCTTTCTGGCTTCTATTACATTAAGATGTATCCATCACAGTTGAGATGAGATAGTCTTTTTCTTGGTGAAAATCATAAGGAATAAATAAATAAATTTAAATGTCTATTCACAATAAGGACCTCAAGAAAGATAGCTATTGTTGATTTCACGATTAGTGATTGTCACAAGCTCCATGCCCTACAGATTAGTAAAAGTATCAGGAGAGGACAAAATCAATTAGCTTGGGATAAGTGCATAGGAAACATTAATAAGATGCATAGGAAGGGAGTAGGGGAGATAGAAACAAGATTAGAAAGGAAAAATAAGATTTGGATGGAGAAGACAGCAATTTTTGCTTGTATCTTCAAAGTCTACCTTTACTGGCTTTTAAAAACATACAGTGATATATAAGACACTCATTTGGAAGTAAAACCTTCCTTAGAGTATCCTCATTCAATAACCTTCTCTTTTATTTTACTTTCAAAGTACCTGAAAGAATAGTGTCTTATCTTCTTCATCACCATTTACTTCTCCATTCAGTGCAGTCTGTCTTTCTCCCTCATAACTATTCTAAAACTGCTTTGGTCAAGTTGACTTCCACCTTTTTAAAAAAAAAATTATTTAGGTTCAGGAGTACACGTGCAGGTTTGTTATATAGGAAAATTGTGTGCTGTACGGGTTTGGTGTACAGATTGTTTCATCACCCAGTAATAACAATAGTACCCGATAGGTAATATTTTTTTTGGTTTTTAAGACGGAGTCTTGCTCTGTTGCCCAGGCCGGAGGGCGGTGGCATGATCTCAACTCACTGCAACCTCTGCCTCCCGGATTCAAGCGATTCTCCTGCCTCAGCCTCTGGAGTAGCTGGGACTACAGGCATGTGCCACCATGCCTGGCTAATTTTTGTATTTTTAGTAGAGACAGGGTTTCACTATGTTGGCCAGGCTGGTCTCGAACTCCTGACCTCAGGTGATCCACCCACCCTGGCCTCCCAAAGTGCTGGGATTACAGGCGTGAGTCACAGCACCCAGCCCTAAGAGGTAATTTTTCAATCCTCATCCTCCTCTCACCCTCCGCCCACAAGTAGATCCTGTGTTTGTTGTTCCCTGATGTGTATGACTGGCAGTTGTGATTTCGCTTTGCATCATCTGAAAATGTGGATCACTCCTTCTTTCTTAGAACTGGCTCCTCTCTTGGCTTCTTGTGTCCCATTCTCACTTGATTCTGTATCCATCCGTTTGCCCACCCCTCTTTCAAGTCTCCTTTGTGAACTGGTTTTCCTTGGCTGCCCATAAATATTGTGTACCTAGTTCTCAGTCTGCTCTTCTCTCATTTAAAACATTCTCCTGGATGTCATTTTCTCTACTCCCCAAGTCTTGGTTATCATCTATGTACTAGACCTTTCCAGAAATCTCTTCTGAACTCTGGATCTACACCCTCCAGATGTTCACTGGACTGCATCCTTTGTGTGTCCTTTAAAAACATCAACCACAACATTGTGGATGTGGAACTCATTCTCTTTTCTTTAAACCTACTGCTACTGTTGTACCTTCTTTCTTAGTTAATGGCAAAATCAACCAAGCCAGAAACCTGAGGGTCATGCTTGGTTTCTTCCTCTTCCTGAATCTTACTGGTTACCATTTCTTACCTTCTAAAGTGAACTTTCATGTATTCCTTACTCTTCATTTCTGTCATTCCGCAATTCATTTAGAGATAAAACTTAAAGGTGACTATAATCGCTGTCTAATACTCTTCCTGTTTCTACTTTAATTCATTTCTCATATTGCCAGTTTTGTGATCTTCCAAAATTCAAATCTGTTCAAACTTCTTCCTTTCTTAAATCTGTTCATGAATTCTCACAGCTGGAGGATAAAATCTAGGCATTCAAAGCATTTCTGACAAAGTGTTATGATCTCAGCCCTTGCTCTTTCTCCTTTTGTTTCATCCTGTGATCACCCTGTGTGAATGGCTTTGAAAGTCCATAAACAGTCCATGCTCTGCTATACTCTGTGGTTCGCTCCCCATGCTTGGAGAGTCTTGTCTCACGTCTGCTCCTGCGTAATTCCTACATGTCCTGTTTGTTTTAGCTCAGTCCTTGTTTCTTCCAGTAGGCCTTCTCAGAACACCCCAGCCCTTGCTTTCAATCTGCATTAGTAATTTCTTCTGTGTTTTCATAGTAGCTTGTGTTTAACCTCTATATTGACACTAATCAAATTATATTGTGATTTTCTGCTTGGTAGAAAATTGTTTTGAAATATTAATCCAGATTTTCGTCCCAAACTCACTTTCCATATATTTTTCTATACCCTTTGCCTTTCTTCCGCTTAGCAGTATTTCTTCCACTTAGCAGTATTTCTTCCACTTAGCAGTGTTGCTTTAAGGGAGAGGCAATATTTTAAAAAGAGAACATAATTTTTAGATAAAATTTCCTGAGATTTAGAATTAATAAACAATGAGAAACTTTAGCTCAGAAGGATCAGGCCATTAGCATTAGATTAGGAAGAAAAGGTGAGCAGCCAGACTAAAGCTTCTTTGAACTGGGTGAGGGGTTGAGAAGTTAGAGGAGAAAGAGGAGAACCGAGAACCAAGAGGTGGAGTGTCCCTGAGAACTGTGAAAAGACTTGGTGGACTTTTACTTAGAAGGTGTCTTTTCCTAGTCTGTTAGGAAGTTGAGGAGAGAATGACTTAGCATTTTCTGAAGGTGACAGATGTTTTCTGTTTCCTGCCTACTGTCTCAATGCTGTTGAATAAGTGGCCACAGAGTAACTTCATGTTTTAAAATTAATTCAAAGCTAAGGGGATATTACTTGAGAGAAACGGGTAGAGGCAGATTCCTGCTAAAACCAGTTGGATCTGGTTCTGCCACAAGAGCCTCAGAATAATCAGGAAACATGTGAGGTCTTTCTGGGCTCTTAATTTTTTTTTAATTTTGAACTGAGTTTTATTGATTGTCATAAATTTATCTGGGAGCAAAGGACTATAGTGTAAAAATGCATTTTATAATATTTAAAAGAGGAAATTTTTGAGCTCTTTTGAAATGAAACAAATTTTTCAGCATTCATTTTAAGTATTAGATATACATATTAAGGAATATTTAGTCTATCAACTATGGTTTTTTAATTGATATTAACTTACACATTTTCCTCCATTACAATGGTTTAAGTTCATGAAGGGTCAGGATTCTATTGTATATATTTTCATGGATACTGAGAAATTAGCATATAGAAGGCATTTTGTAAGTGTTTGTCGATAATATAACTGGAAACCTCTTAATTTATTATCATTGTTTTCTTATTCTTTGTTTCTTAAGCCCTACCTTCTTTGTCTACTCAGGGAAATTACCCTTCTATTACGTGTTCAATTTAGAAGCTAATTTGACCCATGGGGCTCACTGGCTCTTCCAGGAACCTTCCCCCTTGACTGATTTTCAGTGCAGAGTCCTGGACACTGCCCTGAGGAATATTTGGAAGAAATTTTATAGAATCAGTGCTGTTAGCACAGGTAGAATGCTACAGGATTGCAAAATTAGTAGTAGGTCTGCCGTGATACAAATAGATTCGTAGCTGGGTGCTTCCCCATGCCTTGAGGTCCATGACCAAGGAGAGCCTGCACAGCATCCTAATCACCACTGCACCAAGCACTGTGCTTAAATGAAACCCATTCCATTCACACATTCCATCCATATGTTGTCCCTGTTGACTGCCCTTGCCTCGGACTGTGCCAGTAGGGCGCCAAGTGATCATCAAACCTTTGACTTCTGATTTAGGGACACATGGTCTTCAAGTTGCAGACCTGAAGACTTTTTACTACCTTAGCAGCTATTCCTGATACTACAGCTAAGGTTTTTGTAACTTTGGAACCCAGTCAGTTGGGTCAGATAAAAAGTTGTCTACCTTGAAAGACTACAAGTATTAGAATTCATTCCTGTGCCTAAGTCCACATTCATGTGTGAGATACTCAAAGAGCTAAATATGTTCACTTTTCATCTTTTGTTCAAACTCAGTGTTGTACCTAAGATTATTGAAGAGGAAGAAGAAATGGAAATAAGCATTTTAGGATGAAAAATAATATGAATTGAAAGAAGACAAAAACATTAATCAGACTAAGGCTGAGAAATTCAGGAATATAGTCTCTTAGATATTTATTGTAATCTTCAAGAAATTAAACAAGGTAAACTCAAAGAACAAAAATCACTTTCTATACAGAATTCACATACAAACTGAATACCTAATAGAGCACATACCATTTTTTACACAATTAATTTCAATAAAGATAATTAAAACTTCACAATGTGAATACACTTCATAGCTTTAAACCCACACAAGAGCTCTGTGGACACATTAAGAGTCACAATATTTGCTATGCAGCAGTAGTTTTCAACTAAATGTCAGTCACTATATGAAAGCATTAAGCTGATTACAATATTTTCTTAAGAAGAGTTCCACAGTGCAGTCACTGAGAAGGGGCCAAAAGTGCCTGGTTCCAAAGGAAGATCTTCATCTGTGCATTTCCAATGCCCTTTATTGGAAACATGGAGCTACAGAAACATATCTGGGTACACATCTGCCAGGTGGCATTAGGTCAATCTCTCATGGTTTGGTACACTGGCAAATGTCTAAAGCAACTGCTGTAATGTGGCATTAAAGCAATTTACATATTGTGGCTGAGTCTTGAGCGGCTCAGCTCAGAGGAATATGATGATACAACAGCTTGTCTTCCTCATGGAGACCAAAAGGTAGGGAGCTAAACTGTAATTTGAGTGGTTTCAAAGGGCCAGTTTGGCTGTCTTAAGGAAAACAGTGAATCTATAGCTGAGAGCTTTGTCCCTCTTCCATTCAAAGGAAACGTAACTGCGGCCTTTCCCACTTATTTTCCTGGCACAGTCTCCTCAGTACCTAATTATTTCTGGAATTATGTTTGACCTCTTCAGTGGAGCCCTCTCTGACTCTTCCAGTTCTTACAGGTCCCCTATTCTCTGTACTCCTAAACCCTGACATCACCTAGCATTTAGAATACGTCTGGATTTTTTCCCCTTGTTCTCATTAGGGGCAGGAGCCATACCTCTTCCATGTTTGATTCCCACAGCACTGAGCATATGGGGTTCAATAACTATGTGACAACTAACTAAACATTCAATCACACCCTTAAATTATCATTCTAATGTTGGCTACCTGTTTCCATGTTGTAAAAAATTTGGCACAAAGTTGTCACTAATCTCTCTATTTTACCCACCTTCACTTGACTTCTTCAGTGGGTTTTGAGAACTAAGAACAAATTTCAGTCTATCACAGTTACATTCAGGCCACATATCACCCACATAGACCAAATCCATTTAATATGATTGGCACATCCTCACATGTCAATCTTCAGCCAAGCTCCATGGAGAGAACTGAAGGCTTTATATGATGAACACATGGCCATGGTCATCTAGAATTAACTATCTTGCATCAATTTTAGTGAATAAGTCATAATTTGATTTTCTTCCTAAGGGTTTCATGACTTACTCCACTAACTGAATGGAAAGGCAAAGTACAATATTAAAATGAATGCTTTACCTTAAAAACAGAAATGGCAAATAGGAGTCTAAGATGGTTACTCTACTTTAAAATTCACATACATAAACATTTATAGCTTTTAGTAATCCAGCAGCCAGGCTTAAGTTCTTGATTTTGCATTTCAGTGAAGTTTCAGGCCACCAATTAGCATTAAACAAGGGAGTTTGAGGATGAATATATGAATTTATGATGGCGTTACAAAGTGTTTAAGGATTCTGATTTGTTCCTCTTGTATCACCAGTGTGGACAACTGAGAATTGAAAGTGAATACAACATTAGCTACAACCTGGAAATACACTGGTATTTTAGAATTCCCAGTATTGACATTGTTGTATTTGTAAATAAAATACAAGTTTGAGTAGCAATAAAATACACATACAAATACAGAGGTGAAAATTTTTAGTAGACATATCATGTGATCAACCTTTCTGAGAAGAAAAACATGACTTTTCCTAACGCACATAGTTTTTCTTAGGTATCTAAATTAGTTGCTTAAAAGTAAAATGTACACTTTTATATGACACTTTAAGTTATAGAAGGAGATGCTTTTATAAAATAAATGAACAGCCATTCTGTCTTGACAATAAAATCCACAATTCTAAAAGATAAAATTGACACATATTTCCAGATACTAAATGTTTGGTTTTATAAGAAAAAAGTATTTTGAAGTAGGCACAGAGGAGTTTTACATGACACCAATAAGATATTTACTGTATGAATTGCACCACTAGACAAATACAGCTACAAGAAAATCATTTGAATAAGTCACACAGCTATCAAAGCATCTCACACATTCATGATAATTCACTCTTTCATACTAGTTTATATACACTGAGTAAGTCATTAAATATTGCACTTATTGGCCCATGAACCCTCAATTCTGAGGTGTTGAAAATAGAAAACAAATCTATTTTTATAACATATTTCATGCAACATTTAAGACATTTCAGTTCTACAAACACCATTAAATAGTTGTACATTTGGACAGTCCAACGGTATCACATCACGTCTGACATTAACAATATATTAACAGGAATTACAGGACAGTTTTCCTTCAGCACATATTCTAGGGATACTGAGATAATGCATGGAAAGCCATCATATTGATACAGTAAACAATACCCAGACTTTACTTTTATAAGAAGAAGTATGGAACCACTAGACAGATGTAGGTCATGCTCACGTCCCTGAAAGGGCAGGTGTCTGAGTGGCTCATGTGCCATCCGTGTCTGTAAGAACAGCATTCACGAACCTAAGCAATACCTAGCCCCAAATAACATGAATGCAAAATAATTTGCATCAAGAAATAAAGCCACAGCCAACTGTCACTTGTCCACGATAAACAAAATATGAACACAGGTGAATGAAATACACAGGTAACCTCAAACCTCATTTCAGCAAGTAATGACTGTTTGAAACTCCACCAATAATGGTTGCTGATGGGAAGTAAATGGTGAAACTTGAGTCTCATTTTCTATTCTTGGTCCTGTCATTCCATGAGAATAGTGTTTTTAAAAACTGCAATAATTTACAAGAAAGTCAGAAAGTAAAAGAGAACTGCAAATAGAAAGTTCAATTTGTCCACTAGCTAGATGGTCTGATCTTAATACTCGAGCTCTGAGTGAGGTTTTAAAATAACACATTTCTGTTATCCAGAATGTTTGCAAAATGTATTTCCCCTCCACTCTCTCTGTTTAGAGGAAATTAATTATGTGCACAGACTAATCAAATCAAATCAGTGTGAAGAACCAATTTCATGGACCTTGTAAGTAAGATGTGAGTTATAGTTAGAACATAGTAAAAGCTCCCTTTTCCCTAGCACTGAGAAAGCACCATAGATGGACTTTTCCCTTCTTATAAAAGTATCAGTGTTTACCTGATACCTTTGTATCAGGCGAGTGAGTGTGTGACTGAGTGTTGAGAAGGGCAGCACTGTGTCTGTAATCTAAGAGCAAATATTTCAATCTATCAAAGGAAAATATTTTTTGACTGGAGTGTCAAGCATTTCTGTAAGTGTTTTTAAGAAAAAATATGTGTGGAATACCAGTAACAATAGGTAGATACATTTTAGACAAATCCCCCCACTTGGTTTTTCCCAGTTAGGAGTACTGTATTTCTATAACCTAGAGCCCTTTAGATACAGTGCAGTGCAGGGGTAAAAGCTTTTTTATTCTGGTCATAAACTTTATCTTTTACCTAATTTGTCCCAGTAAATTCCAGGATATAAAACAGGTTATGTCTTTAATTGACTTTGGTCAAAAATTCACCTAAAATATGAAGAACTCCCAAAAGCTGGCTTAAAGGTTCAGCATATCAAAAAGACTTCACCATTTTACAGGCAAACTACTAAAGTGAAGGTAGTCAACACACACAGGCAGAGCTGAACAGAGCTGTAGAGGTTGCATTTTCCAGGGAGTGACAGAAAGGCCACATGGGTGTAGTTGCTCATGTGGCACCCAGACAGCACACTAAGTGACTATACAGGCAAAGGAATGGAGTTCCAGGTTCTAGTCATGCAAACTGTAATTGTGAGAGAAAGGATTCTTTATACAGACAGGCCAGCTCCCAAGTATGCCACACCAAAAGTACCTGATTGAGCATTCTAGTAGTACTATGAAGATTATTAACAAACACACAGTAACTTTTTGGTCTAGAAGGGTTTTAGTTATGACTTTTCATAAATAAGATTCATATCACAGTTTTTCACATGCAGGTGCTATCTCAGCTTGGTACAAGCTTGGTAATTTGGATATGCTTTTAATATAGTCCCACAAATGCCACACTGTTAACTAAAAGATCACATAGTACATTCTCAACCATGCACTAAAAATACGTGTTGGATAAATCACATCACAATGAACCACTGATTATGGACTACCATGCTCTAAAATTAATGTTGCTTCATGGAAGTTCAGTTAATAGTGGAATGTATTTAAGTTTTAAAAGAGAAGAAGGTTGTATATACCTGAAAGTCTATCGTTAGCATCCATGTATGTAAAATTGAAAGTTTAAATTGGTTCCTTAAAAAATAACCAGTGTACTAAACAAAAGGCCTATAATTCATATGAGTAAGATTTATGTAGGTGAAATATATATTTGTTTACCGAGTGTATTGATGTCTTGTATAATTTGGGTTGTAACTTTGTAGATTTTGTTTATTATTACAATGCTGCAACTTTCTGCTACAACTGAAGGCATCATCATAGTTTTCTTTCCAAGTAAACATCTCAGCACTTAGTTACCAGGCAGGAAAAGAAGACTGAACTTCAAGTGACCCGAAGGAGGAACTAGAAGAACCTCCTGGCTTTCACAGTCATTAGAAGTTCATCAAGGCAGTTGGAGCTGTTCAGTAGGGCAGGAACAATGAACGCATTCATTGTCCTGAAGCAGTTCCTCTCATGAGCGTGTAGATGTGACGCTAACATTCAAACCTCCATCTTAGGATGCTTCGTGCACCTTCTACTTCCATCCCCATCTCCAAAAACTGAAATTCTGATTCACTCTGAGGATGGCTATTTAAGTGAAATAATTTTCAGTCCAATTTTTCAGTTGCATTGGGAAAGGAAAGGAAGGTACCAACACCAAAGCTCTTGGAACAATCTATTTGAGACAGTCAAGGTTTATCCCTAAAGGAATTGAGAGGAGTGAAAGTAGTCAGGTAATGAGTAGCAAAGAAAAATAAATTCATTCTTAAAACACCAGTTTAATTGCATTGAAGACAAGAAGTAAATGTATATGGCTTATAAACTAACAGGAGTATGCACTTTTTAAAATGTCTTGTTTTTTTTAAATATAAATTTAGTTAGGCCATCGATAAAAATGACCTGCATTTGCTTATGTATTTAGATTGTTGATCAATGAAGGGGTGTGTGTGTGTGTGTGTGTGTGTGTGTGTGTGTGTGTGTGTTGGCCAAAAGTCTGAAAAACCTTGGAACTATAGTGCTATAATTTATAAGTAACATAGCTCATTGCCAGTAAAAGCTCACTTAGTTAACCTTGAGTTGCTCCCAGCATTTGCCAAATTTGATGTTAAACCCCGGATTTCTTGATGCAATTAGGAATAGAGAATATCTTCTTTTCTTATATACTTTACAGCAGGAGCAAGTGTTCTTTCTCTTGAGCTTTGTGACTATTTCTCTGGAAACCTCATTGAATTATTTGGAATGGAAATCCAAGCAGGGTGGGAGTTTCAGAACTGAGAATCAATGATATTCGCTTCCATTGGGATTTAGAAATTAGAAAACATCAGATGTTTCTTGGCAATGACACTTGGGCTATTGTTACATGCCTTTCCTCTGACTGGTATAAAATGGTTCAGCTTCAGGATGTTTGACTCTGTGTAACTGGGCACTCAGCTTAGGGCTTCCCATCTAAGGGCCAATTAATTTGAACAGCAATCAGTTCTTCATGGAAGGGGTTTTCAGCAGAGCAAAACTCTGCTCTTTCACTTTTAAATACTGTTTCATTTTGATTTTCGTTTTACAAAAATACATACATCAAGGTCCTTCTGAAAAATCCATTGAAATATTCTTCCTAAGCTTTTTACATCTATTTATATGTGTGGCATGAGGGCTGTGAATAAGGATGGGAAGGGTTTTCTGGCTTTATTAGCTCCTTTTAGATTGTAAAAGTGAGCTTAATGCGATGTCATTTAACATGGCCACATTGTGGCCCAAGTCACAGAAATAGTATAACATCGTGCAGACAGACTACTGCTGCAAACCAACCTGTTTTTATGCCCCTGCTTCTTCCTTTCCATTCACTGTAATTCTTGTGATTGTAAAGTCAGTTGCCCCATTAAAAACTAATAAAACATTAATGTTTTCTTGTCTTTACCATGCTAAGGCTTGCCTTGTAGGGTGCCACAGTAGAAACGTACTGCTGATTAGTGGCTCCTCAACTAGGAAGGTGAGAAATAACATGGAAATGCTTAAAGCATTCCAAATGCTCTCTCTCCTAATTTCCAACTTTTAACTCACTAATGTATGCAACCTAGTTCTGTAACTTGTAAGGATTTATTCTCCAGAGATATCTTCAGATGTATGCCTGTTTCACTTACATCCAATACTTTTATGGGAAGCTTCTCTATTTTTGAAAAGATGAAAAAAAATTCTTTGGCATAGCCACCAAAAAAGGAGAAGGTTCACTTAATGGAACTATCCTTCCAAATCTGCCAAATAGTCCCTGCTGCCTTCCTAAATCCTAGCAACACTGGTACAGAGGCCAAGTTTCCCTGTCATGCTGCACAGCTGGTAGGACTTGTTTGCTCTTTATTCATATAGATTTGTTAGGAAGTTTGTGATACAAAATTGGAATGTTCCAATGGTTTCCTCCCTCTTTTAAATTGCTATGGACCCTAAATATTTTGGAAATTGAAATACTACAGTTATAGAATGTTTGCTGTTTAACTTAACCATTCATGTAATAGGAATATGCTTTAGAATTTATAAATATCTGGACTTAAAAAGATGATTAAAGACTAAAATTTTTCTTTTCCTCAACTTGAGACCCTTTGAAATCTGATTTGAGTAGCATTTAAACAAGTAAAAGAGCTTAGCTGAGGTTTGAGAAGATGGCCATGTTTGGGGAGGCAAGCCTACATCCTATGGTAAGAGGAGTCCTAACAAGCTTCAACGTAAGCTCTAGTCCAAGAGTTGGTGATGGTTCCAGAAAGTGATGGTGGTGATGATAATGGTAAGCATTATGGAATTTGGAGGAGACAAGTCATTAAAAAAAAATAAGGAAGCTTGGACCTTGGAATTCTAGAGCTACTCACACCCTTCTTGGTTAAAATGCTTGTTGCATAACTGGCATTCAGTAGATACATCTCAGTCTGTTCAATGCTGTCAGATATTCAGGGAGTTGGGTAGGATCAGTGAAAAAAACAGTACTGAGTAGGTATTTGCTTATTTAAATGTGTAAACAAAGATTATTGTTAAATAGCCCCAATCAGGTAAAATTAATGACTTAGGAAAATTGCAAGGATCTTAAAAACAACATTTCAGTTTCTTTATAGGCCAATGATCTCTCAGTTATTAATAACGTGAAATAAAGACACAGTTCCCAACAGTAAACTGACCAGACTCATGACAGCATCGGTAATCATGAGAAAAACTTCCATTTGATTTTCCATTAAGTGTAAAGCAATTGAAGTCTTGTGACACCTTCCCCTGTGCATGCACACACACACACACACACACACACACACACACACACACACACACACGCAATTCCTTGGTCAACATTCCTACAAATGAATACTATAATTTGAATCAATGGGACAAAAGCCAGTTATAGTGAAATTATAGTCTGGTATCCCAGAACTAGCCTGAGAACAAATTTGAAACAGAAAAAAAAGCCTAGCAGACAAATAAATAACAAATCACATGCAGGTACTAGATGTTTATAGATGGATAGTCCTTACAAATTTAAGATCACATATTTGCCACATATTAAACAGGAAATCTCCCAAGAATTGAATGCATGTATGAGCCATCGACATCAGATTATTCCTTCAAATAATTATTAGGCAGTATAAATGAAGGTTAATAGACCATTTACAAATGCTGTTTGTTGGCAACTGGAGCCCTCTGGAGCTGCCTGTGTGCATGGGGACACTAGCAGGCACAGTTGGGCTGCGGTGGAGGAGGGGTTTCCTTGAGTCTTGTGTTCTGCTTTGCAGCAGTGATGGCAGGATCAGTCTCCAAACCCTCTGACATTTTGTCGCAGATGATATCCACAAGGCGCTCAAATGTCTGCTTGACATTAATGTTATCCTTGGCACTTGTTTCAAAAAACTCAAACCCTGGAAGAAACACAGCTTGGTTATTTCACATTTCTGAAATTAAATGGGCCTTGATTATGGCTTCGAATGGTGATGAGTTAATGGTGAGACAGCAGTAGGTGGTGGGTTCAGTGTAGATAAGAGATTAGAGGTGGGCATGAGGTGCCATTGAAGCAAATGCTACCATCTCTCACTCCATTAACCATGAACAAACAAAAGAGTTAAAAAGTGGAATTCGTGGTGTTCACATTTTACTTTATTGATTCATTTGCATTACCAGCATGACTGAATAGATTAAAAATATTCTTTTGCAAGAGTTAGTAATGACAACATGAAGAATCCTTAACACCAAATCTATCTTTTCCATCCCTTCCCTCAACCCCCAGCCCACCATGTAGACTCTTGCAATCTTTTCCTGGCATTATT
Source organism: Cheracebus regulus (assembly GCA_963574635.1). Lineage (NCBI taxonomy): Eukaryota > Metazoa > Chordata > Mammalia > Primates > Pitheciidae > Cheracebus > Cheracebus regulus. The sequence goes on from CAUYQU010075116.1 coordinate 65,027, forward strand.
TGGCATTTTATTCTCTTTTTATTTCCATATTCTGTCAAAATTTTTAATGTTAATTTTTTAAAATCAATTTGAAGCTCAGAAGGCTTCATTTGCATATTCTGCTGTAAAAGGGAATCCAGCTCTAACTTTTCCATGTCTGCCCTGCTGCTGCCTAATGATGGGTCTGAGAGTGGGCTTCTAGTAAATTTTCAGTATCTAAAAGGACACAAGATGGCACTGAAGAGTCATAAGATTTACCTTAAACCTGCTTCAACCTCCTTCAGAAAATTTTTGAGTAGTGTTATTCCAACAGCCCTCCAGGGCTTTGTATACCTCTGCACCTATCAGCAGGGTGCTGATTTTTCCATAGCTTTTGTTATCTATCAGCAGAAATGTTTTACCAACATCTGGGAAAGGGCACTTGGCAAATTTCAAATGAGCTGCCAGAGATTGTTAAGAAGGTACAAAATGCAGCAACGGTCTCACACTTTCACCTATGTGCCACTGTACCTGGGCAGAAGCAGCCTTAGTATGTTACTCTGTACACAGTCTTATCACTCTATTGTTTGCATTCGCATTCCACTGGCTGAGCTTGCCAGTCAGTTGCCATGACAACCTCCTCACTAGGCCAGCCAGAGATTGCTCTGGTCCATTCAGAGGACGTTGATTTAGGATGTGTTGGGCTCAACATAGAAAGGCTTTTCTAATCCATTCTGATTTTTACACCCTATAAATCCTTCTGGTTACATCTGGCCCTATCTCAGAGGAGCCACATGGATTCAAAATGATTAAATCATGTGATTTCATCCCAGCTCCCAAGGCCAAAAGAAAAAGAACAGACGAATATTTTGCATCCGTGTCAAAAATCCCTCAAATAACCTGGAAATACTTATTTTCTTAAATAGGATTGAAGCTAGATAGACAACAAAAGGAAATTCTCTTAAGTTAAAATCTCCAACTTAGTCATTACACTATTTGGTTGAATGACTACATATGACCTTGAATTTCCCTAGCTACTCTCTTGTTAAAATCCATGTGAATAACTGCAGGACTGGGGCTGAAGAACATCAGTAGAGCCAAGGATCTATAAAATAGAGATGGATATTTCAAACCATTATGGCTTGTATTTTTCTTTCATTCTGTCTCTCTGGACAATGGTTATATGGTTCTCTTATAGTCTGCATTTTAAAAATCTACAAATAAGGCCATCTGGTGTTAACAGAGCTCTCTTTTCTAATGTTTATACAGTCTATAGAGCTAGACCATTCAACTTCAAGTAATTCAATCCAGATTTGGGGAAAGGCAAGTAGAGCTCTAGGCAAGGTCCTTGTTGCTAAGATATCAGACCTATTGGCATCCTTGTGGTGATTTTCCCAGAGTTAATGGGAGGCTGCTTTATGTTATAAGATACCAAGAACCCACTGAAGAATTCAAGATCCCTGAATGAGGCTTTGAAGAAAAATATCCTAGAATTTGGTACAAGTTCAGTTTTCTCATCTCCTTTGCTAACACTTCTTGTACTTACTAGTATGATTTGGGAAGTCACTGAGCTTGAACAGTATCATAAAAGATTGAGCCCTTATGAAAAGACAATAATCCACACAAGGTTTTGTCAACTGTGACATGTTTAGTCTGGGCATCTCAACACCCTGTCATCATACTGGTATACAATTTGAGGTCAGTAGAAGCCCAACATGCTCCCAGCTTCTCAACCTTATCTGGAACCCTGAGAATATGTCTCAGTTAAAGAGACAGTGTGCCAGAAATAATGGCACCTATTTATTCAGCATACTGAGAAGGAGACATCATGATATGGTGAGAGATAAATTATCAGTCAAAAGATGTGGGAATCTAGCCCCACTTACCAATATGTCTAACTTTGAGACCATGAGCAAGTCACTTTTTAGAAATCCTTAGTTTCCTTATTTATGACATTTGCCTTCCTTAACTTACAGGGTTATCATGAGACTAAAATGAGGAGAGATAGGTACAAGTGACAAGCAAACTACACTATGCTATGAGAAAAACAATAGCAACAACCAACTGACATTTGTTGAGTGGTTACTATATAATAGGTACTATTCAAAGCACTTTATACATTGTAACTCATTTTATCCATTAGTAGGTGCCATTATTTTCTCCAATTTACTGATGAGGAAGTGGAGGCAGAAAATGGCTGCATAATTTGCTCAAATATTTCCTTGCTCAGCTAGTAATTGGCAAAGTTGGAACGTGAACTACTAACTTGTACTCTCTCCTGCTTCTCCAGATACACTGAAAAAGTAAGCTGCCATTTTGCTCTGGCTAAATTGTAAGTCCTATGTTAATTAACAATCACGACATACCATAAACTTTCATCAAGTTAAATAATCAGAAAATAATTAACTAGATTTAACACTGCCAGTAAACCAAATGAAACAATCTTTCTTGGTAATTCCAAAACTACTCTGATGTCTTGTTCTGCTTAAGATTCATCAAGATGGTCATCATGACAGCTGTACTTCTATACAGAATTCTAGAATTATAGATATAAAAGGTTCTGGAGGCCAGGCGCGGTGTCTTGCACTTGTAATCCCACCACTTTGGGAGGCCACGTGGGTGGATCACCTGAGGTCAAGATTTCAAGACCAGTCTGGCCAACATGGGGAAACCCTGTCTCTACTAAAAATACAAAAATTAGCCTGGCATGGTGGCACATGCCTGTAGTCCCAGCTACTCAGGAGGCTGAGACAGGAGAATCACTTGAACCCGAGGGGTGGTGGTTGCAGTGAGCCGAGATTGCACCACTGCACTCCAGCCTGGGTGACAGAGTGAGACTCCATCTCAAAATAATAATAATGATAATAATAAAAGGTTCTGGAAATTAAAGTGCCTTTCATTGACCAGATATGCTAGGCCTTCTTGTTGTAAGTTTGTCATAAAATAAGATATTCAGGATCAAAATCAGTATCATTAGTATTTTAGCATTTATTTAGTAGTTTAGATTTGGGGTAAAAGAATGTTTTCTACATAAACATGATTTTCTATCCAAGTGAATCAATCTTTTCATTCAATCACCTGTGTATGAGGACACTCATGCCCACAACTGTGTGTGTCTATGGGTGCTTAAAGCTCATGGCCTAACTTATAACCACTAATTCAACTGCTACAGCTTTTGTTTTTTTCACTCACTCAGATTTTATGGCTGTTACCTCCCAGTATCTCTGTATTTTCTCAGTATTTGGAGCTTGTTCTCAGAAATCTTTAATCTTCCATTCATACACACCAACATCAGTGGGAAGCTGGCACTTCAGTCAATGATACTTCAGAAACAGAGACTTGTAACTTTGAACATCACTTCCAATCTACTGAGTAGAAGAGTGTGGTTCAGCAAGATCAAATAAGTAGCCCAAGGTCACACAGCAAGCTGATTGTGAAGTCTGACAAAGACCTCCTGATAAACAGGTTACTGATATAGCTTACAGCTTTGAACAGGTACCTGTCTCTCAGACTGCATCATCCAGAATTAGTATTTTCAGCTCATGTAGGTTTCTTCATCAGCAAATCAGTGAAGCCTTTCACTTAGCTATAGAAACTCTGATCATTCTTTCTCATTCTTCCCTTAACAGAGCCTTTCTCATCTCTCTGGCGGAGGCAGGTGGCACTGTTCCTGAGAGGAGCTTTGCAATGTGGTCCAGCACATCTCTGTTGCAGGCTTCCTCATGCCTGATCCTGAAAGGGTCATTCTGTACTTTCCAAAAACTACTACAGGTACAGTGGGACACTAATCCCTTCAGGTTCATTTGATGTTAGGGACCAGAAAGAAGCTCAGAAAGCTTTTGTTTGATAAAACATGTTAGCTATGCTGAGGAAAGAAGAGAAGAAGCACAAAGCCAACCTGTGTCCTCTTCATGATGGACACTGAAAGAGCAAGCAGAGACAGTGTAAGCCAAACTTCACTTTAGTGCCAAAGGGCTATAATCCTACACCCTGGCTTCATAGGACTGGGGTTTTACCCACATTAGAACCACCTGAAGTACAGGCTGGGTGCCATGGCTCATTCCTGTAATCCCAGCACTTTGGGATGCCAAGGTGGGAGGATCGCTTGAGCTCAGGAGTTCGAGACCAACCTGGGCAACATAGCGAGACCCTACCTCTCCAAAATATACAAAGATTAGCCGAGTGTGGTGCTGCGTTCCTGTAATCCCAGCTACTTGGGAAGCTGAGGTGGGAGGATCACTGAGCTCGGAAATCAAGGCTACAATGAGCCATGCTCATGCCACTGCACTCCAGGCTGGTGACAGAGCAAATCACCTGAAGTGCTTAAAAGTTTCTAAACTCCACTCTACACATATTGAACTATGGGAATGTATGGGGCTTCAGAACATGCATTTTTAACAGGCTGCTTGGAGGTTTCTTACACACATCAAAGGTTAAGATTCACCCTCCTCTGTTCACCCATGTTCATAGCAGCATTATTCACAATAGCCAAAAGGTAGAGCTAATCCAAGTGCCTATCAGCCTGTGAATGGGTAAACAAGATATCTTACACACAAACAATGGAATATTCAATTTTAAAAGAAAGGGAATTTTCAAACATTATAACATGAATGAACCTTGAGGACATTATGCAAAGTGTAATAAGTCAGTCACTAAAAGACAAATATCGATTCATGCGACAACATGGATGAACTGTGAAAAGAGTATGCTAAGTGAATAAGACCGACATAAAGGACTATATCTACATGAGTCAATTTTATAAAAAATGCCTAGAATAGGTGAATCTATAAGACAGGAAGTAGATTAGTGGCTTCCTAGGCTGGGTAGAGAGTGAGGGAAAAGGCAGAGTGAATGCTGATGGGCAGGGGGCTTGTTTCTGGGGTTATAATATTACAAAATTGACTGCGATGAAGGTGGCACCGTCCTGTGAACACACTAAAAACCACTGAATTGCATACTTTAAATGGGTGAATTGTATGCTATATGAATTATATCTCAGTAAAACCACACACACACACACACACACACACACACACACACACACACACACACACACACACACACACACACACAATGAAGAATCACTGTCCTAATGAATGAGAATGTATATTACTCTTAGAGATTTTTCTGGGAAACCCCATGGCCAATTGGGGAAACCATTCCAGTGACCGTCAGAATTCTCTACCACAAAAAATGGCTCCCAGGCCCAACAAGAACGCTTCTTACAGGTGTTTAAATCCAGTCCTTTTTGCTCTGGTCTCAGTAGAGAACATAGAGCAGCTGCTTCTCAGGGAGGGCATTCTAATACCTTCCAGTGCAAATGAAGAACATGAACCCACACTTCCTGGTTGTGGTGCAGGCCTCATTTGCCCACACTCTTCTGTCCACTTTGCTCCCAGAGGGTCCTTAGAGCAAAGGAAGTCTCAGAGAAGGCTGGGGCCTTTTCACACTGATACAGGGCAGCAAGCGGGGCCTTAGGCCATAAGTGTGCTGCTAACTGAGGTGGCAGGCTCCAGGATGTCACTCTGGTGATTGGTGAGTACTGGAACATCAGAGCACCCCAAGGGACTCTGTTCTACGTGTGACTGCACCTGTTAATGGTAATAATCACCATTGCAGTCTTGCGCACTTAACAACCTCTCTCCGCCCCCTTCTCCGGTGCATTACAACAATCTTAAAGGAAACATTTGATTCATTTCCACCCATCAATAGCTACACCATACTGTGAAATGACTTTGTTTTTATGAGATGTTCTCCGGCACTATTGCTCTTTTTTCACTACAGGAAACTTCTAAACACCGCTTGGGCCACTCTGCTCTTTTAAACTTTACTTTGAAAGAAAAATCACAATTGCTATTTTTTTTTTCTGTAGAAAGAAAGAAAATAGCTACTAAAATCACACTACAAGAAATCATTTTCATCTCCAATTGTTAAAAATCTGTGATTTGTTCTTAAGTTTCTATTCTTAAATTCCTAAATGAGAAAATCTTCTCTTTCCAGATTCTAGTTACAGTTCCAATGCCTTGTCTCCCCTTTCCTGTGGAACTGGATGGGCCAGCGCTGCAAGGAAGGGTCATTCTGCTACTGGGTGGTTGACATTTGAGCCAGAAGTAGGAATTGCTGAGCAGTAGGACAAACTGGTATATTAGCTTGTCCTCTACTGGGCCCCAGCCCATGACAGGCTTTAGGAAGGAAGTGGGGCATAAGGCTTTTGATCAATTTGCCCGAAGATGGGCCAAAACTGCAGACCAAAGCTGGAGAAAAGCAAGAACAGGAGCTCAGACAAAGGCTAGTGCTACTAAAAAACATGGCATTTCAGCCCCTGAGTCCATGTCTTTAGCCAGGCATGACCAGATGGTAGCTTTTTCCTTCTGTTAGAATTCTGAAACTATTCAATGGTCAGTCTATGGCCTTAACAAATCCTGGTCTATGTAGAGGTTTCCTTCTTGCCATTCCCTTTCAGACATGAGCTAAACCCTCTTCACATCTGGGAAAAGCTCGGATTCAGCATTAGAGAGGATAGCAGCAGTCTGAGATTGCTGGGATAAAGGCTGCACATGCTAGGAGTCATTATTAGCTGAATAAACTCCCAGCTCCACAGCCTATCATTCACTTCCCACCTTTATTGACTTTTCTGCCCCATATGCTCCCAGATGTACACCCGTGTCCCCAAGCCATCTGGTAAATGGTTGCAGCACAAGCCTCATTACAGCTTTGTCCATGAAAGTCTCCTCTTGAAGCATTCTCCTCCATCCTCTCCACCTTCTCAATCCAATTTAACCTTTAAGGTCGAGTTTGCTGTGTGTTATATCTGTTGAAAATTTATTCTTAAGCCAACCTTTAAAAATGAAAATGCAGATTTCTGACTTATCTTTAAATATTAGACTGCTCAGTGGGTCTGTGAGGGCACACCCTGATGTCTATGACTGGTGCATGTCAGAGGGACATCCTCTCTCCAGCTGACCACAGTCCCTATTACTTCTGTTTGTCTCTTTGACATGAAATCCATATTTCAATTGTCAGTTCTTCTCGCACACAGACTTGTGCTTCTTGGCATCCCCATCTTTATTCACAGTGCAAAATGGAAGCTGCACAGAGAAGGGCTTCTTGTTTCAAGAGAAGGGAGAAAGCATTCCTTTGCGTTTGTGAAAACATTTTTATATGTATTTAATCTGCAAACAAATTGTGTTTGAATCTTACACCTAACCACTTTGCTTATTTGATTATTTACATCACCTCCCTTTCCCCTGTAGCTATTCCAGTTTGAAACCCTCCAGATCTAGCTGTGTTCCCACTCAGCTCTAAGGTCTTGCTTGATTACTCTAGCCCACACTGGACATTATCTGCTGCCTACCAATTCTTATTCTTTTTTTTCTTACCATATATTTGTAGCTTTGTTGCTGTTTTGTATGTTATACCAGGTATAACATTTATATAACATAAAATTCACTGTTTTAACTATTTAAAAGTGTCTAATTAAAGTGAATCCTGATGGGCAGAGGGCTTCTTTCTGAGGTTATGAAAATATTCCAAAATTGACTGTGATGAAGATAGCACAGTCACCTTCCGTGGCTGATATGGTTTGGTGTCCCCTCCAACTCTCATGGTGAAATGTGATTCCCAATCTTGGAGGTGGGGCCTGGTAGGAAGTAATTAGATCATGGGGGAGACCCCTTGTGATAAGGGATTTAGCACCATTCCCTTGGTGATAAGTGAGCTCTGTCTCCCAGTTCATGAGATCTCGTTGTTTAAAAGTCTGAGACTCCCCTGCTCCCCTGGCTCCTACTCTGGCCACGTGGCACATCTGCTTCCTCTTTGCCTTCTGCCAGGATTGTAAGGAGGCCCTCACCAGAAACAGCCTGCAGAACTGTGAGTCAATTAAACCTCTTTTCTTTATAAATTATCCAACCTCAGGTATTTCTTTGTATCAATGTAAAAGTGGCCTAACACAGAGGCTTTTAGTAAATTCACAGTGTTGTGCAGTCACCATGATCTAATTCCAGAACATCATCATCACCCCTCAATAAGAAACTCTGCATCTAAAAGCAATCACTCCTCATTCCTTGACCACTTCCATACTATGCATTTTGCTCCCCAATTAGGATGTACATTCCATAGTACTTGTCCATGTCTGTAAAGATAGTAGCATAGTGCCTAGCATGAGCAGGTGTCCAGTTGATGCTGGCTAATTAAAGGATTTTTTTTTTAAGTTTTGAAATTTTTGTGGGTATATAGTAGGCTTTATATTTATGGGGTTAATTAAAGGATTGACCTCTGTTAATTGGCTGAGAGAAGCAGTGGGGCAAATAGGGAAACAGAATCACTTTTTCCTTTGTTTTTAGTTATGAAGTGACTAAACCGATGAACAATTCTGTCAGCCGCATTATTTTTAGATTCCATGCTTGGTAAACTCCAAATTTCACAAAATATCATTTTGGTTTTGCCCTGTGGGAAATTTGTGATATAAAACAAATTAAACCAGTTCTATTCAGAGGAAAGGCATATTTCTGAAAAATTTGAAGAAACGCAAGATCATTACACTTCAACACCTGAATTAAAAGTGCTGAGAAGTTGATGTTCTGTCATATTGATTTTAATAAAGAGATAAGGATCATTTATGATTGGCAGAGTGGCTGCTTATATGCAAAGAGTGCTAAGTGTCTCTGAAATGGGTTAAATATATATCCTTTGTAACTTCTTGACATTTCAGTAGGCTTTCAATGATAAAGGAGACAATTTCCAGCTCAGCCTATTTATGAACTGTCAACAAAAACACTGACAACTTCTGTCTGTTTAGGATTTTCAGGTTACAAAACATATGCATTGTCAATTAGCAAGTTATTTTTTGCTGTGAAGGATGCATATAAAATAGAGCAAATAATGTAATATATTTTTAATTAGTAGGGCTCAAACAAATGAAATTTCATTGTAATATCAAAGGATGTGGAATCTTAAATATAGCTAACATTCATTAAGTACATATTATGTGTATATGCTATGTTAGACATTTTTGCATTTATTTTCTAATCCTGTAACCAGCCCCATGAAGTAGGTGTCTTTACAATGCTCATTTTACAGTTGAGAAAATGGTTGAGTCACACACTTGGTAAACCAGGACAAGAACTAAAATCTGACTCTGAAGTCCACATTCTTAACCTCTTTACATCCCTAATGTCCATCTTCTTATATTTTGGCAGTGTTCTGCTCAAACATCATAGAGTAATAGCTGTTGGCTTCATTTACAAGTTCTTGGTATTTCTTATCCTTCCCAGTATGTACTAATGTCTGCCAATTCTTAAAATCAAGAAATTATTCTTGAAGTCTAAATCTAGCTCCTTTTAATAGTAACACAAACTAGACACAGAACACTATGTGAAGCTTCATAAGAATGATTTTACTTTACACAGTAATAAATTCTGAAAGTTGTAATTAAATTATCCCTTGTCTTGATGAAGCTTGAATATGGAAAAGAAACTCTCTCCAGAAGTGACTGGCTTGTTCACTGAACTCTCAAGACAGAGGATAAGTTGATGTTTAATCTTTCTCAGAATGGCTACTTCCTTGTCAAATAAAGCCAAGCCATGCAAATGCCAGTTACGTAAAGTTAAAGGCAAAACAGAAAGAATAGGGCATAGTACCTAGACTTAGTGGAGAAAACTATTCTAATGGCTTTCATGGTGAAATATCATGGGTTAGTCTGTACACAGCTGAAGGTGAGCTGCCTACAGGCATCAAAGAGCGTATGTCTTTGGAATTTGGGATTGAGACAAGAAAAAGTCATCCACTGAGAATACAGTTATTATGTAAGTGCCACAAAGTCCAGGAGATTAGCCCTCTGCAGAAGTAACTCACTCCAAGATAGGATGAACAAATGATTTTTCTGGTGATATAACAGCACATGCCTCTAAATCCATCAAGACACTAGAGTGTCTCCCAAATTTCTAAGATGGAGGGTAAGACTTCTCTTTTATCAGTGGTCTAATAAATGATAAAATTTTCAAGGTAAGACAATCAAAAGAAAATGGAGTTGGTTTATGTGAAGTCAAGGAAAAAGAGAGTCAAGGATTGAGAGTATTTACTGACAGTGTGGTCAAGGGGGAAATGAGAGGATGCCTGCACTGAGCTGAGTGAGTATACAGGTTTACTTGCTCTGTGTCCCCGTGAAGAGCATTGTACTCACTTAATGGTATCCCTTAATGTCACATGCCTGGCACATAGAAGTCAACAGGATAAGAAATACATGAGTAGAAAAGGACCAAGGCAAAGAACAGACAGCTACAATGTGATTGGAATGTCAAGAGGAGAATGCTAAGTGCAGCAAGGAACTACAGACACACCGAGGGTGATTTGAAATCCAGAAGGGCTGTGTAGAATCACCCAAACTCTGCAGACTTGTGTCTCCAACCTGGATCAGATTTGCCTGGAGTTAGAACAGACTTTCCACTGAAGAGAAAAGGTAAAATGATCCCCATCAGCCCCCACTGCCACAAACACCTATAGTCCTTACAAGAGGAGAATCCCAAAGCTCTTGCAAACCCTAAGCCCATTTTGGAGAGTGGTAGGAATTAATGCAGCTGTATCGCCCTGTATCAGGAGCACAAGTGGTGCACTCCCTATACTCCACATCCCTATGAGCCAAGCTTCTGTAGCATAGCTCCATCTTGAGACCAGAGCTACCTCTGGAGTGCACCCTTCTGTGGGGGCCAGTAGCTACTGCATGTCTCCAGCACTGGGGCTCTATTTTAATTCCAACAAGCTGATATAGGCAGCTGAATACCACAACCCCAGCTGTACAGAGCCTGGGCCCAGGATCAGCTATGAGTCTGGTCCTGTACAGCAGGCAAACCAACTCCTGCCACTATACTTTCAGCTGGGGGAATAGTCTAGCAATCTTGCCAGGGCAACTCTACTCTTGAGCCAGCCAAACTGCTACATGCCCTCCCATAAATGGGAGAGGGGCTGAGTCTCTGAGCAGCTGATCTGCCCCTGGCCAGCAAATCGGCTATGTGACAGAGCTCAGGACCTGAGAAATAGCCCTGCCCCTGTGGACATGGTTGTGGCCTACCCAATGGTCCTGCACTCACCATCAGTGCCTGAGAAACAACCTTGCATGCCCCCAGGCCGACGGAGCAGGCTTGAACCTGCATCTATACCTGAGAAACAGTTCCAAGGGCCACCCCTGGCAGGGACATCACTAGGTCAGACAAGCAATTGCATGGTTGTGCTTGTAGCAAGAGTAACAGTACCATAGCTCCAACCCCAGTGAGCCAGACTCCACGTTAGCGAATGCACTGTGTGCATGTATATGCCTCCAACCTAAGAAACAGTCCAGCAACTCAATCCTGACAAAGCTACACCACTGGTGCCACAAACTCTTTTCATCCTAGATCACTGAGAAACTTGCTTATGCTACCAGTATGGATTACAGTTGAAGAAACTACATGGAGAGTACACTGCTGCATCTGTCTAGAAGCAAAGCCAATGTACTCTATCAAACCAATACCCTATAACTCATTCATATGAAACCTACTTTATAAAATTGGAAGAAGTGACTTTACCACATGCATAGAAATCAGTGTAGGAACACATCAAACATGAGAAAGCAAGGAAACATGACACTGTCAATGAGAAACAGTAATTATCTAGTAATAGACCTCAATGATAAGAAAATGTGTGAAATGCCAGAAAAAGAATTTAAAACAGTCAACTTAAGAAAACTCACTGAGCTACAAGAGCATATAGGCAATTCAATGAAATCAGAAAGACAATTCATGATTGATTTGAATGAGAAATTCAACAAAGAGATGGATATCATTAAAAAGAACAAAACAGAAACCTTAAAGCTGAAACATCCAATGAATAAAATAAAAAATCTCTACTAAAAATACAAAAATTAGCCAGGTGTGGTGGTGCATGCCTGTAGTTCCAGCTACTTGGGAGGCTGACCTAGGAGAATTGCTTGAATCTGGGAGGCAGAGGCTGCAGTGAGCTATCCCCCCACTGCACTCCAGCCTGGGAGACTCTGTCTCCCTGCTGCCAAAAAAAAAAAGACATAAAAATGGGCAATGAATGTCTCAAAAAATGTTCAACATCTCCAATCATCAGAAAAATATGAATCAAATCCAGTGAGGTGTCATCTCACCCTCGTTAGGATGGCTATTATCAAAACACAAAAAATAACAAATGTTGGTGAGGATGCAGAGAAAAGAAAACTCTTATACAATGTTGGTGAGAATGTAAACTAGTACAACCACTGTGGAGAACAGTGTGAAGGTGTCTCAAAAATTGCAAATAGTACTACCATAGGATCTAACAAACTCACTACTTAGCATTTATTCAAAGAAAAGGAAATAATTATATCAAAGAGACATTCTGCACCCCTCTGCTTATTGCAGCACTATTCACAATTGCCAAGATATGGAATCAACCTAAGTGTCCAATAGCAGATGACTAGAGTAAAAATGTGGTGTATGTACACAATGAAATAATACTCAACTATAAAAAGTGAAAGCCTGTCATTCATGGCAATATGGGTAGAACTGGAGGACATTATATTAAGTGAAATAAGCTAGGAACAAAGTTAAGCACTGCATATTCTCACTCATATGCGGAAGCTAAAAAAAGTTGACCTTATAGTAGTAAAAAATATGATAGAGGATACTAGACATTGAGAAGGGTGTCAGGGAAGGGAGGCATAAGGAGATATTTGTTAAAGGATACAAAATTACAGCCAGATAAGAGATTAACTTCTAGTGCTCTGTACCATTGTAGGATAATTGTAGTTAACAATAATATATTGTATAGTTTCAAATAGCTAGAAGGAGAATATTGAGTGTTCCCAATATACAGAAATGATAAATGTATACTAATTATCCTGATCTGACCACTATACATTATATGTATCGAAAAATTACTATATATTCCGTGAATATGTACCATAATAATTTGTAGAAAATTAATTTAATTTTAAAAACAAATACACGAGTGAACATCATTGGATTCCCTTTTCTCTGATTTAGAGCCACTAAGAAACCATATTAAATTGATAGCCTTTCTAAGGATATTTTTTCTATTGATAAAAGGATATACTGATTATCTAACAGGAATATTACCAACTGTGTGACATTTACATTTCTCAGGATATAATAAAAGGCATATTAAATTAGAAATCTGTCCTCTGTGAGTTCGGTTAGTGTGATTTGTTCCCCTATTTTTCCCAGCTCTAATAATTTTACCCTGGGAGAAAGGAAATAACATTGGCCAGTGTGCAAAGCTGATGAACAGAGATGGGTTTCTGCCAGCTGCATCCAAGTACAGATTTCACAATTTAATGTGAGAAAACCACTTCTCAGCTCTTAATACTTAGCAGATTATTAAATCCAAATCCGAATACTGCAGTTTATATTTCTTATATCTGACTTTAATTTTGGTAAGTAATACTGTCATTTATGTTTTATTTAAAAAAATGTAAAATTGAGGCTGGGCAGTTTATACAGATTTCAGTTACATGGACCTGGATTAATTTTTAAACATTTCACAAAATGTGTTTGCAAGTTTATGTGAATAAGGAAAGGGCACAGCTTGGAAGATCATTCTAAGAGACGGAGCAAAGATGAGGTTCTGAGCCAAATCCAGTTAAGAAAAATGAGAAATGGACAATTTTGTAAGATGGGACAGGAGACATGTAAACATAAAGTTTGTTAGAGGATAAGCTTTGATCCAGAAATAGTAGACAGACAGTGGGGGTTTGGAAGCTCTTTATAATGAAGAAGGGCACTTTGCATATTGGTGATCCTTGGAGCTGTGAGAATCACGAGAATGGGGAAACTCAGGGGTCAAATGTTGTTAAGATCTGTATTAATAAGCAGTATAGGAAAGAACACCTAGATAAGCGGAGTTGGTTAAGGAAGGCAATTAGTAAAATAGGGATTTGCCAGAGTCTTGAGAGTTTATTCACTGGAGAATGTGAGAACACAAGTAGAGGTTTCGAAGAAGGGCAGCATAAGAAACACAGGAAGTTGAGTTTATCACTCTAAGATGCTGCATGGGTGGGGTTTCATGGATTGGATAATCATATCATTTGTTCTCCAAACTGAGTTACTTTTGAGATTGAATGGGGATGCTATTAATACTTACACTGAGAAATAAACATAAATCAGGACTGTCCTGAGCAAACTGGGATGCAAGGTCAGTTTATTCAAAAGGAGCAGACTTTCTGAGGAGTGAATTTCAGCTGCCAGAAGGGAGTGGAGATCCATAAGGTTATGAAATAAAGATCAAGTTAACAGAAATTGGGGAGCACAAAGGAAACAAGATCCAGGGCAAACAGTCCCTTCCCTTCCCACCCCATGGATATGACCACACCTAAACCAACCCAAACACACTGAAATGTACACTGTTGGTTTATTTTATACCTCCTGGGAATACTTAGTCAAAAAGAATGTGAGCCAAGAGATACAGTAGTAGGGTGGCAGTGCTTCTCCTCGGGGAGCTGTGTGCACATAGGTATTTAGAACATCTCAGCAGCGTCACTGGGATTCCCTGCTGATCCCAGAGGTTGGCAATTTTCATTCTTTGAGAAATACTACAATTAAGATTTAAATAAATCTTTAAAAGCTGCTGAAGAACATAGCTAATGCATATTTGGAACAGGTGGTTTGATTTTTAAAAATAGGCTTTAGGGCAATGTTACCCTCATTAGAGTTTCTGGCTGCATAACCTGGCTTTATTACAGAATTGTTTTTGCAAGGGTAAGCAGGAAATGATAAAAACTGAAGGAAAATACCATCATCTTTCATTGAAGTAGGGTGGTTGGAGGCAACATTGCGGGTCTGAGCTCAAGAGAAAAGCTTTAAGATGGCCAAGATGGGTGCATGCCCACAACTAGGGCTGTCCATGTATCTCTGACTTTGGTGCCCAGCTTACTAAATGATCCTTGGCAAGCTGGACTGACACTGTAATGACAGACTTAAGTCTATGAAATGAAATTAGCTATACAAGTGTGTGCACCACCAAACCATCCAATCAGCCATGGTCTTCTGCTAAAGAGAAGGTTAACTACGCAGATGTAGGTAGTCACAATGGCTAGTTCTTACTGATGTGCTTTACCTTTTTGTACTAATTTCTTGTGTTATCAAAAAGACATTGAATGAAGGCAACTCTTAAAAACCTATTTCGATTTCATTAAAAAGATAGGGGTGGTTACCTGCTCTATGCAATATGCGAATTGTCTTTTTCTTCCTAAAGAGCCTCCAAATTCCCATCGTCCTCCTACATGTATTACTTCATGGATCATTTGTGGACTAATATTTATCAAAGCATTTAAACAATAATGTCATAGTTAAAATGATGGATTCCAGTGCTTAGATTTAAGATTAGTTCTTTCAATGTATTTTCTAGATCGTGTCCCATTTGCTTTTATGACTATCCACCTAAGTATCTCCACTCTCCTTACTCTCTGCATGACTTTTCTGGGTCTCTTCCCTCTGCCTGTTAGTATATTGATTTTACTCTCAAATTCTCCACCCACAATGATTTCAATCTGTTACTCAAGCTAGATATCTATGTCATCTTTTATGACTCTATCCCCTCAGCCTCCAGGATCCTTACATTTACCAAGTATTATTAGTTCTACAGCCTAAATTTTGTAAAAATCTCTTTCCTTGTTTGTATCCCCAGTGCCACTGTTTGGTTTAGGTCTGTGGCCCTCAACTTTAACACAACTGGGTGAGACACAGCGAGGGCCTAAATCAAGGGTTCTCAACCATGGCTGTCCATTAGAATCACCTAAGAAGCTAAAAACACTCATGTTTGTATCTCAGCTTCTGATATTATGATTTACTTAGTGTGTGTGTGTGATGGCGTCCGTGCCATGGTTTTTAAAATGCTACCTCAGTGGTTTGAATATACAGCCAAGGTGGGGAACCCCTGCTTTCGGCCTTGCCATAATTTACCCAATAGCATCAGCTTCTTAATGGGATCTCTGCTTCCTGTCGTTACCCTCCAGTCTATCCTTTAGCCAGTGGTCTCCAAACATATGTTGTTTTATAATTCTTAGTTTCAAAAAAAGATTCAGTACTGCTCTAATACATGAGTATTTTATAAATTATATAATGTGCTATTCCAGTAGTACATTATGAAACATATCCAATAATTGAAAAAAAAAATTGAGATACAAATAAATAGAACTATTAATATTTTCTTTTTGTACTCTTGCTGATCTTCAACATACTAATTTCTGGAATATTGCCAGTGTAATTGGGCCAAAATGAAATCTGATCTTGTTGCTCCAGTGTTTAAAACTTAGCATCCTCCACATGTATAAGACAAAGCCTGAGTTCCTCAGCTCTTCAAACAAGGTTCTCCATGATACATGATGTCAATTTTTCCAGGCTTACATCTGTCCAGAATGCTATTTATTATGCCTAGAGAGACCATTACCTGTTTGTCTACCTGTCAAAATCCTATTCATACTTCAAGACTTGGTTCAGACATTTTCTCCTCAATGTGACCTTTCTCAGAGCCTCCAAACGGGGAGATTCTTAATTTTTTAAACTCCTTTAGCACTGAGTCCATGTCGCTATTACACCAATTATCTGTTGTCTTTTAAGAGCCTTTGTTTATGTGTCTCTCAGACTAGAATCTCCTTTGTGGGGGCAGGAATTGGGTCTTTTTGTTTCCTAACTCCTAGTGCCTGGCCAATAGTTGGTGCTCAGTCATGCTGAATAAATGAATAAATTAGTAAATCAATAAAGTCCTGTAATATATTTGTGAATTCTATTTTGAAGTGTCTATCTCCTGCCCGCCTCAAAAGAAATAAACTCCTAGTGTGACCCCACTGCAGTTTAAGAAGAGAATCTTTGGCTTATTTATTTCAGCTCGGTGGGTTGTTATGCAATTCCAAGTGGACTTTGCTAAATTCACATTAGACCTAACAATTACGCTCTGTTGCCTAACCTCACACTCCTCTTCTGATCCCTAATAGCCTTCTGTAAAATGTGTGCACCCATTGGCCTCATGGGGACTAGACTAGGGTGCATGAAAGCTTCAGCACAAATCTATCCAGGAAGACCATTTCCCTGTTGCAGGCAGCACGAGCCCCACCATGAGGGTGATACCAATTACAGCTTCCTCCTACTGGCTGTCTGAGGTAATCTACCCCTTGTTCTTTTTCTGTACATCAGTGGTTTTCAATCCTGTCTACACATTAGCATAATCTGGGACTTAAAAATACATATTGTTTTCTGGGTCCCAGCCCAGAGATTCCAGTTTAGTTGGCTTGGGATACAACTTGGTCAGTGGGAGTTTTAAAAGCTTCCCAACCTACTGAAATGTGTAGCCAATCTCCCTTCTAGATTTGTCTCCCTGTCCCTGCCTTGGCTTTTCTGATTTTATTTATTTTGAGAAATAAGCAAGGTTCGCTCCATGTTCTGAGGCCTGGCAGTGACTCCCGATATCCCTGCTATTCTCAATATCAACAGTCTCAATGTAACAAACAAGCAAATAAAATAGCACACTCTCTAACACCTTGGTTTTTAGCTATTCAGATGAGAACCACCTTAAATAGTTCTGATTATAGTTTCCCTAAAGTGTGCTGAAAAATTGCTGTACAATTTAGTGGTAATTATCTCAGTGTAATTTGGACATAGAGTGAGACACCAAGAATTTCCAGAGGTTTCTTGTAAAGCACAGAACAGTTGGCTAAGGAGTTTTTCAGTTTATTAGTTGGGGATGTTCCAGAAAGCTGAGCACATTTTGAAAACAGAAATTATGCGTTTGAGTAAGATTGATTTAGGATAATTTGTCCTTTGTAATCATCTGGTTATTTTCTAGCATCTTCCATTGGATTGTGTGGATCACTGAAAGACTGTCCAAGGTCAGAGTCTAAATAGGTTTACCAGCTGCATGTGCCATAACTTCCTCCTGGACTTTAAGATAAAAAACTAAATTCAGTTAAGACCCATTGTGGGCTGGGCATAGTAGCTCACGACCATAACCCAGCACTTTGGGAAGCTGAAGTGGGAGGATTGCTCGGACCCAGGAGTTCCAGATCAGCCTGGGTGATATAGCGAGACCCTGTCTCTTAAAAAAGAAAAAAATTAGCCAGGCATGGTGGTACGTGCCTATAGTTCCAGATGCCTAGGAGGCTGAGGTGGGAAGTCTGCTTGAGTCCAAGAGGTCAAGGCTGCAGTGAGCTGTGATCATGTTACTACTGCACTTCAGCTTGAGCAACAGAGCAAGATCCCATCTCTAAAGAAAAAAAAAGTCCTATTGTGTGACTCAAGATTGTACCAAGGGTATGATGACTGAAGTGGAGCTTAGTGGTTATAGAAGCTATGATGCTGCTATTACAATTTTTCCTGGTAAAAATTGTATAAAGAGAACCTGGTTGCTTATGGCTAGAGCATATGGATCCAGAAGTTCAGGGCTTCCACCTCCATATGATTTCACAGTGCGGTCAATGCCTTTCTCCTTACCTGGGTTGGCAGTGAGAGACAAGGGTGATTTAAACTGAAAGGTTCATAGGAACGAATTAGAGAATTCAAGAGTCAGAGTTCCCAAATCAGGCATGCTGAGGTCATTCAGGCTCAACAGAAATCTTAGGCTTAGTATGTTCCTAAAATACAAGGAGGTAGACTTTTCTAACTGGGTTGTATGTTTCAGTCACTGCAGTCATCTTGCTTCTGAAAGTGGGGCCACAGCATATGATGTAGCATGGTCAGTATGCCCAAACTCTTACCCTTGGTGACACAGAAATATCCCACGGAATGCAAACTCCCTCCATTAGCCATGGTAGATCTGCCTTCATTGATTTATCTAGACTTTTTGGGAAGTGATTACATGTCCTGCCTGCACCACCTTCCACTTTCAGAGGTAACTGGTTCCATTAGTATATTCTTTGTTAGGTGAAAGAATATCCTTTCTCATTTATCTTAAATTTACCTCTTTCTACTTCAAGAGAATATTCTTGTGAAGAAATTGTTTAATTCAGCCAGTATTTATCAAATGAATGTGTTTTGGAGTTTACAGACATAGAATGTGTCTTTTTGTCAGTCTTCGTTTTCCAGAAAGAGAAGTAACTACTCACTCATAGAACTTCATGCCCTTCCTTCATTCTTTGAGTTACACTTGTATTGATGTTTCCAGCCCTGTTTACATATTCATAATATTTGAGTGTATTTCTGAGACAAGTCCACACTTTAAGCTCCGTGAGAGGGAAGATACATGATATTTGTCAGATGAATAATCAAAAAGGCCATTAAATGGGAAAAGAAGGGAAGACAAATTATAGAGCTTGGAAAAATGGCAAAATATAAGAATATTTTGAACTTTCAGAAATTCTCATGGGGTCTATGCTGGACAAGAGAGAAGGCTACAGGGGATGTATCTGGAATTTGGTAATACTTATGTTCAGAGGCTATTATAATTGTGTGAATGAGATAATTGGGAATATTATCTGTTATTTGTTTTAGTAAGAAATATTAATGCAAATTAAAAACACTTTAAAATTGGCTCTTACAAATTATTAATAATGACTTCTCCCCAGAAGCAGTTTTAGTTTATCTGCAGTCTTTGGTTCTGACTACATTTTTTGGGAAACAGGAGTTTCTGCCCCTTCTGCCCTTTTAAAGCTTATAAAAATGGGTTGAAGTATTCTTTCACCTGTGGTTTCAGGGCAATACAAATCCATTCTCCTCTATAAATTTCTTTCTTTGTTCTTATTCCCAGATAAATTACTTCTATTTTAGGAAAACATATCTTTAATTGTATCTCCAATTTTTTTTTCTCATTTGACATACTAGTTGTACATTTAAAACTTAAATTATGAGATTTTACATATACAAGTACCATACTATAAATTTAATATAAAATTAAAAAAATATTCTTATGCATTTTTATAGGTACATACCTATAGACTGTTAAAACATGCATGGGAAAATAATACCAGCCATAGGATAATGTTTAGCTCTGGCAGCAATGCCCTACCCTCTCCAAACACTCGCTTCCCACAAAAGCCAGTGTTCTAGATATTTAGTCATATAAAAGTCACAAAAGCATTTGTAAAAAATGTAGATTCTAGCCTTTAACATCAAAAACTCTGATGAAGCAGGTCTGAGTTGGGCTGATGAATGTGCATTTGAAAAAGAATCCCAGCCGATTCAGCTGCAGATGCTTAGGCAACTGCTAAATTGCCTAAATCAGAAGTACTGAATATGCACAGCTGGCAGGTGGATGTTGGCACCTCAAGCGCTAGTGTGAGGTCAGGCCTGGGACATGATTTGGCAGCCATTAGTCTGGAGGTGGAGTTTAAACCCTCCAAAGGAGGGTGCAGAGAGAGAGGAGTGGTAGACTACAGATAGAAAGCCAGAGTGCAAGAGACAGAAAGAGGAGGAGGAGTCTACCAAGGAAACTGAACGCAAGTCTGGAGAGGGAGGAGGAGAACAGAGAGCACCATGTCATAAATGCCAACCAGGCAGCATTCAGCAAGGAGGAGTGCTCAAAGGGCCAAATGAAACAAAATGGCTGAGAAAGGGAAAGAAAGAAAAATGCTCTTTGTCTGTGTAGTCTATCTCAGGCACTATCATGTTTGCTTCTAAAGGTAGGGTTATTTGTCATTGCATTCCCAGTAACAGGCATATTGTAAACATTTGATAAATGCTTGGTGAACTAAACTGGATTGAGAATGACAGCTGACATACAAGAATTTTTAAAGAGCTCCATTACAACTTGGTTCCATCGAGGACCTTCATTAGGATGAGCAAATGTTGTACAGATAAAACAATTCACAATGGAGAATTAATTGCAACCAGATCAATAAAGCAGTTATTTTGAGACATCTGCCAAGATGTGGTAATGACATTTAAAAAACAATGTGGAACCTTTGTGTGTATGTGATGGTCTTCTGAAGAATAAAATTCTTTAGTCATTAAACAACAAAGCAAAGACCTTTTAAATCTTTAAGTTTAAATTGCGAGAGCATTTTAAAAAATATAAATGGTCTCTCATGATCATTTGTAGAAGCATGTATAGCCATGAGGAGAACAAGCCACATTAAATGAGGTAAATGATTCTCCAAGAATGCACATGTGTTAGTTGCTATGACAACAGCTGGGTTTTATTGAATAGAGAGCGAAAAATCAATTAGAAACCATTGGAAGAACTTGAACAGGAACATAAAACATTCTGCCTCACAATTTCAGGAACTTTGCTACATCTGTGTACTGAATGGACAGGTTTTCGTGTATGCCAGTCGATGGAGCAGTAGAAAAGTCACCCTCCTGATGCATTTCCATCATCCTAACAACCCCTTTCACAACCTGGTCTTCTCAATATCCCAGTAATTTATTAGGGTAGTAAAAAATTTAGCCAGTTACCTGCCTCCTATGTATCAATGACATTAAATAATTCTTGGCTTGGATATATATATATATATATATATATATATATATATATATATATATTGAAAGAAACACTTTTCCTTTTTATTCATAGAGACAGCCTATATCTGTGTAGCAGTTTTTTCCCCATCCTGGCATGTACCCAGCTAGTTAAGAAAACACAAGAAGACACGGAAGAGACCGTGTTAGGAAGCCAATCTGCCAACCCTCTCCCAGGTTTCCTCCCTCTCTTTCTTTGGGGATCTACTATTCTCCATTCTTATCTTTCTGAGGTACTAAGAGGATTAAGAAAAAAATTTTAATTCAATTTTTTTGGACTCTTCATAAGACATTGTTTAATTGGTAGAGTGGCAACAGCCCCTGTGTCAGAGATGATAACTTCAAAAGGAGCCACAGGAGACCACGCACCAGCCATGTAACTTTCTCCTGGGTGGCTCCAAGATATTCAGCAGAGGAGTTCTTGTGGCCATCCAGGGATCGATTTTAGTTTAATGAACTCATTAAGCTTATGAGAAATGGTCAGGCTTTCAGAGTGAACTGTAATAGTTATGAGATGATCAAGAGGAAGAGTGAACCAATGAAAGGGCCTTTGCTTTTTTGATTCATGTTGCACAACACCAGCAGATCAATCCCACATCATCCCCTTTATAACAGTGTTTTTCAAATTATAGATTGAGACACATACTGCTTCTGGAGATGGGTTGGGACCACCATTTATAAAAAAAAAAGAAGAAAGATTAAGACAGAAAACAGAGTGAATCTTAAAGTTAAAATGTGTTTTATGAAACTTTTGTTTCATTCTCTCTCTCTACTCATATATGTACTGGGATGCTAAATTGAAAGTATTTGTTACTGCAGGTCCTGGCCAAAAAGGTTAAAAGTCAGTTTCCTTTGTTAAGAATATCTCAATGTTCTCAGTGGTCTACCAAAAAAAAAAAAAAAAGAACAAATAACAACAAAAAAGAATTCCAACTCCTTCACCTCTATGACTGGAGTTGTTCCCCAAATCCACAACTCACATCTGCAACTTTATGCTAGGTTCTCACTTTTCTACTCACTATCCTCTCAACTTATGCCCATCTCAATGTCCATGCTTCATGGTGCCCTTTACTAATAATGCCTCATTTCCTTTGTTGCTGCAAATTCTACTCTCCTTTAGAGACTATTAAAGTTGTATCTTGCCATTTCAACTAAATGATCTCCGTCTCCTCTCATCACTCATCTCTTCCTCTTGGTGCTGTTCATTTCCAGACCTGATCTTCCCGGGACCCTCTCTGCGCTTTATCTTCCTCCAATCACACTCCACTCCTACATCTTCTGGCAATGTTTTCCCCCTCCCTGTGTCTGCCTCCCTCTCCCTATTGCTTTCCTGTCAGCAGCTCATCTCCTCATTGACTGTTTTTGCTGTCTTGTATTTCTGCTTCCTTATTAGTATCTCCAGTCTTCAGTCTCCACTTGAGTGGGAGCAACTTGAGCCTAGGAACTGTGAATCACTTTTTTGTATCCCCCATGATGTTTGGCATAATACAAAGCATACATGAGTGCCCAGTAAAAATTTCTTGACTTAATCAATCAGTTAATCATCAATCCCTCCTTTGCATTAAATCTCTACCGTACTCACACCAGCATTTTTCTCTTTAGATACAATGTTTTGTGTTTGAAATGGCTGTACCATTTCTGAAGCTCTCTCATATCTATTATCTCATTTGATCTTATCTACAAGGACTTGGTTAAGTAGGCATGGGCTATGATACTCCTTCTTGAGAGATGGAGTAATTAAGTCTCAAAGGAGATGATTGTAACAGTAACATGGCTTATTGATGATGTCACTAGAATCAGAATCTAGGATGTGACCTATTCTGTGCCATTATCCTCCTCCAATGGAAACTTGAGAACCATAATCACACAATAAAATAAAGAGCTCAATGAATGCAATATTAGAGTATGGAGAGAGGAAAAAAAAAATAGTGGGCAAGGTATAACCTGTGTTTCTCACAGAATAAGAATTTGAATACCTTGTATTAATACCAAAATTCTGAGTATCATTTTTGCTTCTGTAATTGTGCTTGAGCTCTCATGATGCCATAGTAAATGGGAGAAAATAGATTGTCCACTTAGGGAGGATATACTGCTTTCCACTGTTGGATTGACAGATATTTCATTAACTCCATCCTGACAATTAGCTGGGACTCTGTACAGTGTTACAACTAATAAACAAATTCTGTTTCTTTTTAACTTATTAATTTGTTTCTTACCAAGCTGTTCTCCTAAATGTTGGCCTCGCTCGGTTGAGATGACCCGCTCGTCTTCCATGTCACACTTGTTCCCAACCAGAATCACCTGGGCATTATCCCAAGAGTATGTTTTGATTTGAGTTGACCTAAAAGCAAAAGAACAAGTACAAAATTATCAGAGGAAAGCACAACAGCATAAAATGAAGGAGAAGAAATACTTTCCACAGATGATGATGATAGCAAAAGAAAAAAAAAAAACATGAAGTCCAAATGCCTGACATTTAGAGTTGATTAGTTTGGTGCAATTTTACCCTTCAGATACTCATTAGAGATTGCATGAGTCGAAAATCAAGGGAACAGTGGAGGTGTACTAATAATCCTTTTGTATTTGATGAGATTACTACTACTACTACTGAATCTTCCTTTCCTTTTACCCCCACCTTATATAATACCTTTATAGTAGGGCAGCCAACCATCTTGGTTTGTCCAAGACTTTCCCGGTTTAAACAGTAACAGTCCCATGTCTTGAGAAACCCCTCAGTTTCAGGCAAACTGAGATGGCTGGCCAACCTATTTACAGCTCATCACACAAAAACATTATTTTCTCTTATCACACCAACAACTTAAAGAGCTAAAGCAATGCGGCTTAGGAAATCTGTGAGAAGTGGTAATTTTTAAAAAAAGGAATCATGAGAGTAAATATGTTCTTGCCTTGCCTTTATAAAAGAAAAATATCAGGTTGATTAATGTCAAAATTATAATACAATGGGCTGACATTTTAAGTTGCTATAAACAGGATATTTAGAATTTAGAATAAGCCTCCAGTATGAATCATCACAAAATAACCAACTTTTGATTCTGGAACTTAGATAATAAATGAAATAGTTTGCTTTTACAGGTATTGTTTTTTTAACCTGCTTAGCCAGTAAGTTTATTGTCTTTATCTGAAAAATCTTCCCAGGACATTGTTTGTTTTATTTCTCAGCAGCCTGCTCCTGAGCTCTGAGGAAGCTTCCCCCTCTTTTGAGCTACCTGATCTGTCTTCTGGGCATGGGACATTTTGGGATTGTTCCACCCATAATGTTTGCTGTTGCTTCTTAACTTCTTTCTTGGGCTTCTTCTCATAGTTTGGATTCTCTTGTATAGCAACATGAGCTTTTGTTTTTTGTCTTATTTATTTACTTGAGACAGGGTCTCACTCTGCCACCCAGGCTGGAGTGCAGTGGCATGATCTTGGCTCACTGCAGCCTCGACCTCCTGGGCTCAAGCGATCCTCCCTCTTCAGCCCCCTGAGTCACTGGAATGACAGGTACACACCACCACACCTGGGTACTTTTTATAATTTTTTTTTTTTTTTTTGTAGAAACAGGGTTTTGCCATGTTGTCCAGGCTGGTCTGAAACTACTGGGCTCAAGCAATCCACCCACCTTAGCCTCCCAAAATGCTGGGACTGTGAGCCACCACGCCCAGCCAATCTCAGCTTTCTTGTACGTGTCCATCAGCTCTGAAGTTATGCTGTTCTTTATGTATGGAGAGAACCATTTCTTGTAAGCATCTTCATCTGCTTCCAGTAGGTAATGCACGTAATCTGCTTTATTCTGACCCATGATGTGTTTCCCGTGCACTTCTGTATTAAATTCTTTGCTTTCAGAATCCCAAGCAGGGAATCGTCTGGTACTATGAGGGACAGAACAGCCTTCATCAATAGCTTCCTTCAAGGCCCCCAAAACTTTATTGCCAGTAATGGTTCTGGCAAGGCCTACATCCAAATAGCAGGTAAAGGCACCAGGCTGACCATCAGTGCTTTCCATATCACATTAATCTCTGATTATCTCCACTTGGCCTTCCATGCCAAACCTACCGAGAAGCCTGTAAGGCCAGTGGCAGGCCAGTACAATGTGCTGCAGCATAATTTGTCAGGCCAACCTTCACACCATGTTTTGGCAGTTCATGTACTATGTACATACGCTGCACAGACTACCATATCCCCTTCTATATGGGCATAAGCATTCTGACAAATGATATCTCTGTTTGTTATACAGACTATCACCCTGTATTCGAGTGTACTGTATTTATTTTTATCCTGTATCACTGAGCCTTTTTGAGCACAGTAATCCGTTTTACCCTCTTGTTGTCTCCTAAATTTCACTTGGTATCTCTTAATAGGCCTTATTCTGAACAATTTTAACAAACCCCATTCTGTGGAAGAAAGACCCTCATCCATGGCTTGACACAGACCTCCAGGCCCAGCAATGCCAGGCAGAGAAAAAGTGCAGGTATTTTTCTAAATACTTTATATATGTTGCATTAATTTAATCCTTAGAATTACTTAAGGAGAATATTGTTATGCCCATTTTACAGTTGAGGATAATGAGGCATAGAGAGGTTAAGTAATTGCCTAAAATCACTCAGCCAGTAAAGTGGCAAATGTGGGAATCATGTTCTGGCAGTATGGCTTTCAAGCCTGTAGTTTAAAAACATGTTTCCATTACTACTCATTAAAGGTTCAAAAAGTGAAGTTCTACTGCATTTATTGTTATCTGGAGGATAACTATGTTATAGAGGAAGCTATGTTCTTCCACTCTTCCTTCATATTGGCCACATTTTTATTTGAGAGCAGTCTAAGATAGGTGGGAAAGACATATTACTCAGTGGGTGGTCAGGAAAGAAATATTGAAACGTTGACATGTAAACAAATGATTAAAGTTTGAAAAAAAATGATTTGGAACATGTCGAAAAGCTTGTGAATGGTGTTACGAACAATTGTCAAGGATCACTGAAAAGAGAATGGTGATGAGCTGTTCTCAACTTGAAGAGGGAATAAAAAGCAAATACTATAGCTTTAAACTGCAGCAGGAGAGCTTTCAATGAGCTATGATCACTGTATCTCCTTCCTGAGAAGAAAGGAAACATCAAAGAACCAGACAGGGTTTGATTGCAGTATATTCCCCTGAACCAAGTACATCTAACTTTTCAAATGAGATTAAATTATCTGGGGAAATAGATTGTTGATTCTACCTGGACACCTCAGAGTCACAGCATATTTTCTCAGAACAATATGACCTTTCTAATTCTGATATCTAAGTTAATAATATATTCCTTTAGCAACAGTGAGATTTGGCAGGTATCTATGGACTGGAGAAATAAAGACAGAACTTCTAAACTCTATACTTTTTCCTCACTTAATCTTATGTATGGAGAATATGAAAAATGATGCATTCATAATGAATTAGGGTGTAAAATAAATCCCACTTTTGGAAACACTTTAAGTAACAAGTGCTAATATATTTTTGCAAAGGAAGTCACAAGTTTCTTTTGAAGGATCTCACATCTGATCAGATTTCCTCATGTAATTAAAAGAAATGATCTCTTTGTTCCTATCGATCTTATAAGCCAGGGCTTGGACAGGCCCTGAGTAGAAGCCCCTTACGTTAACAGAAAAAGTGCTAATCCTTGTAGTAAAGCTAGAAATCAGATACCCAGAATGAGATTAGTGACAAGGGATCCACCAGAGTATGTCACAGTTGTCTAAGTGTCTAAGGAAAGAGTTGTCTAACACAGAAGTTGGGCCAGGTGTTACTGACCCAGCTTCTGAGTTTCCTGAGGACAAATGAATGCTTGAGGAAATTTAGCACTCTTCTGACTTGGGCCAGTATATCCAACTGCACCCCTAACTGTATAAACTCAAGTCAGGGTGTGCTTTTGTCAAGGTCGGAAAGGTGCATAACTTACCACCCACTAGGTGATTCACGTCCCTTAACCAAATTAATGGAATGCTTGCTTCTATACCTAAACACATCTGAGTATCTCAGTTCTGCTTATATAATAATAACAACCCATGGGGTCTTAGGCTACTGTAATAGGCTATACATTTATGCATATACAATATTCCACACTCCTTAATAATTTATAAAAATATATAACCAAGAAGAGTATACTTTTTTGGCCATGATTATATGAGACCCAACCTCTTCTCCATTTGCTCTTCTATAAGAAATATTTTCATGTAACTTCAAATTTTCTAAATTGCCAGGAAAATAATGTAAAATACTTACTTTATACAATTACCAGGGAATTATAAAGCATCATTATTTTGAAAGCTTAGAGAGCCAAAGGAGACCAGTTTTCTTTTTAATAACAGAAAAATTGTGGTCCTGGACCATTTGTGCTAAGATGAAGAAAAGACTGATTTGCTATTAGAATTGGTTAATTTTATGATTGAAATTGGGGTTACAAATGTTCAATGCTTGGCTTGGTTTTGACTACTTCGGACTTTCTGATGTTGTTCTGCACCAGCAGAGCAGGGAAAGGAGCTTTAGGTACAGTCCCACCATCCGCAAGAGGGGATCGGAACCATGCTGGCTGATTTGTGAATTCTCACCCATCATAAAACCTGACATAAATGATAAGATCAAAATTATTTTACAATGGCCAAGAACAAAAAGATGTAGCAAATGAGAATACGTCAGTTTCTTGTTGCTTTGAAATTCCTTTCATGTATTCTGAAAGAGTTAGCTTTTTTTTTCCCTTTTCTTTGCTTAGTGCATGGTAGGTTGACATGCAAGATCTACTCATATCTTCCCTTTTTAGGTCCTGTAGAGCACTATGTTGTTGCATTGCCAGAAAATGTAAAATGATGTTCATTACTCCAAACTAAGTATTCATGTCACTGATATGAAATTTATACCTCTTTCTACATACACAATAACTTTCTATCCATGTACCAGTAACTGTATGACTTTGGCAATATAAGCAGCTAGGACCAAGTTAATACATGTACAAGTAATGAAATCTACATTTGGTATTGCTGCATAGTGATCATAGAGATATGTCATTGATTAAAATACATATCTCAATGTCATAGATTATTTTATTTATTTATTTTTTTTGAGATGGAGTCTTGGTCTGTTGCCCAGGTTGGAGTGCAGTGCCTCATTGCGACCTCTGCCTTCTAGTTTCAAGCGATTCTCATGCCTCAGCCTCCCTAGTAGGTAGGATTACAGGCACATGCCACCATGCCCAGATAATTTTTGTGTTTTTTATGTTTAGTAGAAACAGGATTTCTCCATGTTGGCCAGGCTGGTCTTGAACTCTTGACCTTAGGTGATCTGCCTGCCTCGGCCTCCCAAAGTGCTGGGATTACAGGTGTGAGCCACGATGCCCGGCCGTAGATGTTAAAGTATGAAAAATGGTGCATCTTAGAATTTGTAAAATGCTATTGTGTTCTTGATATTTATTTTATGTATGAAGACCTAGGTTAAAATAAGAGCTCAGAGTATTCCCTTAACCCAGAAAAACTTAGAGATGAAGAAGTATAAGCCCCATGAGTTAAGGAGGACCCAGAGTTCTGCATTTTTTGTCTATATTGAAATAGGTATTAGCGTCAGAAGAATGTTGGGATAGTAATTCAGTTATCATCCCTTCCAACTCAGACTCAACAATTTGTTCAGCCAGTTTGAAAGAATGCTCTAATACTAGGTGAATGCTCTAATGCTCTAATACTAGGGGAAGTCATTCTGAATTGTTTAGTTCAGTATCTTTATCTGTAAAATTAGGCTATTATTTTACATGTTCTGGGGCTATTGTAGGCAAAATATGGTTTTAGGTAGGGCCACACTGTACTTTTTAAGTTGCAAACATCTTGTTACAAATAGAACACATTCTTAGTCTCCTCTTGGGCAGCCAGCTGATCCTCTTCCCAAATCCAGCTTAATTCATCCTTTCTAATTTCTATAATTGAAATAATAATTGGGATTTTTTCATTAAAGAGTCTCAAATTTTGTTTCCAGTCCATATCTCCAGGCTGAGGTTCTATATAAGTAAATTTTTAACTGGGGGAGTAAATGACCTTCCCTTATGTGTCTATCAGGGGTATGACACATGTTTGTTGAAGAAATCCTCCTTTCCCATGGTATTTATATGTATTTACCTTTTCACCATTGTCTGTATTTTGTGAAATTTCTTATTTGAGGGACCCATTTTCAATCACCTCATTAACGGGACTGTCTTATTTCTTTGTTGGGTAGAGATACACACTGAAAGAGAGTGGCTGTCACCAAACAAAATACATATGAAAAGATGATTTATTTCTAAATCACTGCAAAAGATCCTTTGGGATTTACTGTTAATCTCAACAAGATTAATGGAATCAGAAGCCATATGCTGGTCACCATGGTTACTCTGCAAATGGCAGTTAACTCAGACCTTACCAGTACCAGATCATAGTTTCTAAAGAGCCTGCTATTTACCTGACATTTAGCTAAAACAAAACAAAACAAATACCCCAAGCTTTCTCTCAACATTTATGTATAATCTTCAAAGAGAAAGAGAAAAGGAAACCATAATTTATCCCCATTTCAGTTCCTATCAAATGTTAAAAGTGGAATCTCTTTAAAAGCTGGGATGAGACAGCAAGATAAAAGAGTTTTTGATATTTTATGGTATTTTACACATAAATAACTCTGCACAGAATAAAATAAGTCTGAAGATCTATAAACAAGTGAACAAACCACATTTCTACAATACTTCTAGTATTCCTTCTGTGCTATTCAGGGTGTGTAAGTAATTTCCTATGAGTTCAACCCCTTCTCATGGAGAATAGACTTTTGCATAATCACTATGTTCTGAAAAACAGTCCACAAAATGCACCTCAATGACCCACAGATCAGTTGTCTCCTAGTGTCTGATTTGGCATGTATGTGGGAAATATGAGGTATCAGAGAGAATAGGACTCACTCTTCCTCACTCAGTGAAGCTCAAACAGATCTTAACATCAGTCCCTTTCTAATTCTTGAAGCTAATATCGCTCTACTGAATCCATTTCTCTTATTCTTTTTAATATTTATGAGCTTTGGCTTTTTAGTATCACAGCCTACTTCAAGTTTGTAAAGAAACTTCCCAACCTGCTTTTGCGCATCACATACAATTGGCTATTTTGTTATTTTTTCACTTGATTTAATCATTTGTTCATTCTATTTTTTTCAACCTTCAGAGAGCTTTTAAAAATTAGCCCAATTCAGAAACATTAAATTAGAACCTCTAGGGTCTTCATCGGAGGTATTAGAAAGAAATCTCCAGGTGATTTGTATATGCTATGAGGGTTGAGTATTACTGGGATGATTCCCTACAACTACTTTTCTTTTTAGTTTTTAAATAATCTGTTTCTTTATTTCCTAGTGAACACCACAAAGTATTTGCAGGTGATTTACAAAAATATATACACAATAAAAAAATTTAATGAGAGTAATACTAAGAAACCAGAAATAGGAACATAATAAAGTCTGGTTAGTTACACATGCCATAAAGACAGATAGGTAGTTTTAGGAAGTTGAGGGGCTAGGCCTTTTATATGTACATTGACTCATAAATAACATATTAGAAAGG
Source organism: Cheracebus regulus (assembly GCA_963574635.1). Classification (NCBI taxonomy): domain Eukaryota; kingdom Metazoa; phylum Chordata; class Mammalia; order Primates; family Pitheciidae; genus Cheracebus; species Cheracebus regulus. The sequence goes on from CAUYQU010075116.1 coordinate 96,000, forward strand.
AAAAGTTTTAAAAGATTATTCTTAAATAAATGCTCTTCAATATTTTATATGATATTTTATTTTTTAGAAGTATAGGGTTTTTTTTGGTATAATTGCTACATTCTTATTATAAATTCTAACAATAGTGAAAAGCTAAAGGAAAAATGATCAGAAATCTCACGATCTCACTATCAAGTAGAATTTGATGTGAATTCGTCTAGTCCTGCACTTTTTTTGTTGGTAATTTTTAAATTACCATTTCAATCTCATTGCTTGTTATTGGTCTGTTCAAGGTAGCCAATTCTTCTTGATTTAAGCTAGGAGGGTTGTATCTTTCCAGGAATTTATCCATCTCTTCTAGGTTTTCTGGTTTACGTATGTATAGTTGATATATTAATGTTTTGGTGGAAATCCAGTAGTAGGTTGTATTACAGTTCTTAGTCATTATTTCCCTCCCTGTAGGTGAACTATATTTCCCTGCTCTACTAACTTTGGATCTGGCCGAGTGAATCACTTTGGCCAATGGAAAATAAGGAGATTTGACCTGTGCCACTGTGATCAACACACATGAGAGGCATGGAGAGCTTCCATCAGCCCTCTTGGATTCTTACTCTTCATCTTGGGAAGAGCCCATCCCAGAAAGGGGTTGTTCTGTCAGCCCATCCCAGAAATGAGATGCCACATGGAGCCCAGCTGAGTTAGGCAGAGACCAACAAATCTCAGCCAAATCTAGAAAAGCCCAGTTTAACATAGTGCCCCTCAAAGGGTTTGGCTTAGCTTTCTAGCTTCTAACTTCAACTTTCTAGCTTCTAGTTTCATGTCTTGCTACCCTCAGTCCTCCCTCCAATTCTGATATGGGCTTATTAATTTCTTTGATTTTCCCATACATGCTGTATTTTCAGCAAGTAAGGGCTATCACTATAGGTGGTTTCAGGTTTTGTGAGGTCTAAAATTCATGAAAAATTGAGGCCCCAATTTAAGAAAAATTCAAATTACAAATACATAATTAGGTAGGAAATATCTCGTACCAGATGCTATCTGTATCCCCCAGGCCTTACCACTTCTGTACTTGTTGGCTGACTTCCAACTGTCAGTATCTGCATCTCTATGCTTTATAGCTTTCGCCAAAGCAATGGAAGGTCACTCCACCCATCAGGGAAGGTAAAATATAAAACGAAAATAACACACTCAGGAGCAGAAATGAGCCAATGACTGACAGGAGTTGGTGTATAAATACCCCAGCTCCCTTTCTCCTCAGGTTGTTATCACACTGATTCTCAGAATTTTTAAGAAAGATTAAGCACAGGTTACCCATAATGGTAGCTGGTTTGAAAACACACCTTTTATTGGCTGTCTTCCCTTTCACAGCCCATTTACCCTCCTGCTATGAATATTTCTTGCACTTCCCACATAAACTACTTGTGTGCAAACTCCTGTCTCAGAGCCTACTCTGGGGGAATTATTAAGACAGGAAGAGGGGATTTGTCCTAGTAAGGTGCCCAAAGTTTAGCAGTGTTCTGGAGCTGGCAGTAAGGCACAAAAGCACTGATTATTAAATAATTTCATCCTTTTTTCAAAGAGTCAGTTTACGGGGACACCACTAAACTTAAGCTTCATTAGTTTTTCAAGAAATCACCTGTAGCCATCACATGTACCATCTGTCTAAAACACATTTATGGCTTCTGTGTCAGGCCCTCTCAATCTCTTCCATCTGGTCTCAGCATACATCTTCCTCGGGGTTAGTTGCCACTCATGTGGGCCCACATATGCCTTGTGCATCGCTCAGTATAACTTTTTCACTTACCCACATCCCCTCTTGACTATAGGTACCATAAGGGCAGAGACCTCAACTGTCTGTTCATCATTAGGTCTCCAGCCTTCAGCAAAATATATGGCACATAGAAGGTTCTCAAACAGTAATGTAGAATTAGAGATTGAATGAATGAGTGAATGATAGACTGAATATGGCAAAAATGCCTGATTCAGAACATAAGCATAAAATACAAGCAAGAGAGAAGATGAATTACCATCTTACGTGATGCCAGTGCCTCACTGCATCCCTTTTAGGACGTGTTGCTGGCAGGTTCTTCCACAGAACCTCTTATACCCTGACACTGACCAAGGCAAGTTCTCACCCCAGCACAGTCTGCAAAGGACATCTGTGTGACTGGCTGTTCATCTAAGTCTGGTGAAGTCACGTTTTCCTTTCTGATCTAGCACTGACAGGATGAGGATACCTTAGGAGTGACTTGGCACCTTGACATAGTGGAAAAGCTGCTTTGGAAGGGCCCCAGTCCAGCACCTACATTTTGGAGATGACAAAGCTGAGACTAGATGTGAGTGCCTGAGATGGCTCCACTAAGTGGCCCATGTGGGTCTGTATCCCAAGGCTCCTGTGAGTGCTTGTCTTCAATGTGCTGTCTGCTTGCACAGGGAGGGAGGTGCCTACATTGTGTTGAATGTGGAACTTGGTAAGAAATTCATATGCTTGATTATCTTTTAAAGTAGAAAATAATATATATCCTGGGAAAACAAAAAATGCTTGAATCTGAAGCAAGCAGAACTGCATATTCTGGAAGGATCTGTTTGATCCACCTCTCCGTGGTAAGTCTGCCGCAGAGAGCCAGTACTGAGAACGTTTTTTGAGAGCTCAAGAAGCAGCTTTCTTGATCCACCTAGTCCTGGAACTACCTTGCACCACATCCAATTCTCCCTTATTAGTCTAAATCTAAACTTAGACCTATTTCCATCATGCCCATCTTATAATTTCTAATCTTTCTGACTTTATACGATGTCAAATTCTATTCAATGTCAAATTCATACATGTGGTAGAAACAACTGGGCATTCCTTTTCTACTGTGCAAGAAAGAAAAGCAACAACTTCTAGATGAAGCAAGGATCCCCCTTCTGGACAACAAAGGGAGAGGAATGAAAGTCTGACCTAGGAAAGGGTAAGACGTTCCTCAGCTCAAAAATGCCTGGGTTATTCTTTCACAAGGGCAAGGCCAAAGTCATGTTATTAGAAATATCCCTTTCACAAATTAGACAAGATTTATATTGTCCTGAGGGAATTAGTGGTCTTTGGCAAGATATGCTTCCTTCTTTGGTTAATGGTAAGGCAATCAGTCTTGCTGAAGGAGAAGCCGAAACTTAGAATCCAGTACCTACTTGCTGTCACTAAGGTACCAGAGCCTTCTCCTTCCTCTTTGTATCCCTGGTGGCTGAGAAGAGAAGCTTCACACACATTCATCCAAAGCCTGAACACCGATGTTTGTGAGACGTTAAGACAGGACCAAGGAGGAGGTCCCCTATGGGAGAGTTGGGACTTCCAGGGAGAAGGAGTGGGACTATGAGTTTGTGGATTTTGTGGAACTTTGAGATGGAATCTTCAGGAAAAGGAGAAGAGGGTATTAAGAGAAGAAGAGAACAAAAGGAGAAAACTCACTCAGGCCTTTGGAAGCCCAAGACTATGAAGCCTCCTTTCCAGGCAGGGAAATAAGTAAACTGGATATAGTGATACCTTGTCTTCCTCCAACAGTAAACTACTCTCTTGAGATCCCACTGTCAGGGAAGATTGTGAAAGACTTCAAAGTGGGCAGAAAAGATGACTGGGGGCCCTGTTCAGCACAGCTTTCCAGGTTATCTCTGCTTTTCATCATCTTTGAGCTATTTTATAGCTCTGTAGATGGCAGAAAATGAGTAATAGTACAAATTCTTGCAAATAGAAAGAAATGCCGATAAATTTTGTTTGGTGCAATGCATCTGTTTCTCACTCCATGGATATTAACCATTTTGTAACTTGATAAATTTGTTTCTGCATTCCTGATTGCCTGTATGTGTGCATTCACTGAATATTCCCTTGAGCCTAAACACATGTCAAAGATATTATTTAACACTGGACTTAAAGATGGAAACATCTTACTGGTTCCATCTTTAAGTCCAGTGTTAAATAATATCTTTGACATGTGTTTATTTTATATTTGGATAAAAGCTGTGGTTCTATCATGTGTGTGTGTGTGTGTGTGTGTGTGTGTGTGTGTGTATATATATATTTATATTTATTTAAAAAATTAACCATAACAACTCAACACAATTGCTAAAGAAGGCCTGCTCTTGGAATGACTAGGCAACCTGTCCATGAGAGGGGGTGGTAAGCCCTGTGACCACAGCAGATACCCAGCCTGCAGCATGCATGAAGACCCATTGGGGAGCAGCAGTGAGAAACACTCCAGCATGAAAGGCAAACTGGAGACCTTAAATCTCCTATTAAGTTAGCAAGGAACACCTTCTGAGATGAGGAAAACCCCAGGCTTTCTAACCCACATATGGAATATAGGTCACTCTAGTGGGAGTCAGTGTGGTGCAATAATCATTAGTATATAATGATTATATGTATAATATGTAAATTCAGATGTAATAATAAATAGTAATAAAACAGTGGCTTCATGTATTAAACCCTTACTTCGTGCCAGGACCTATGCTAAGTGCCTTACCTTATTATTTCATTTAATTCTTACAACAACCCTTTAAGATAGGAACCATTGTTTTCCCCATTTTGCAGATGAATAAACTGCAAAGTAGAGACTTATAAGGGTAAGTTACTAGAAACACTCAGATAATATATGACAGAACTGGAATACAAACCTTTCCAATGGAGTAGGAGCTCAAAAGTCTGGGGTTCTAGCTTTTGTACCTAATTAGAAAACCTAAGTCTATTTTCTCAGCTTTTCTGAACCTCTGCTTCTTCTATGAGAGGAAAGAACAAAGCCTACACATTTTCCTGCCAAAATTTCCTGAGGATTAAATGAGAAATGTTCATGGAAGAGTTTTCAAAACCACAGAGCCACTATACGACTAGAAGATATTAATATTACTGGTAAACTGCTATTATTAATTATTCACATGGTACTGATATATTATCTCAAAACCATTCTCTAAATAACACTCACTGTGATTTTCCTTGCTGTTTTGAAACCTTTAATTAGAAAAGATTAAAGTGGAAAGACAAAAGCAGAAGCAAAATTCTATCTGATTCCGTTTCCCTTCAACAAATGCACTGTCAGGCATTACGCAAGGAGCTAGGGAGACAGCAGTGAAGAAGAAAGATATGGTCTCCGATCTCAGGGAGCTTGCAGCCTGGCTGCACACCAGGATCTTGCAAATATTCCTAAATCAGCAAGTCTTCAACCATGCACAAGACACTGGTGTTCCTTGTCTTTGATTCTAATGCCTGCTAAAGTTGGGAAAAGCAACACCAAAGCAACCATATGGCGCTATACAGAGCTCCCGGCTAGCTCTGTATCTTGGGGAAAGGGGAGGGGAGAGAGGAGGAAAGGAAAATGATATGCAAGAAGGCAAGGAAAGATTGTCCTCAGGGCCTAGTATTGGACTTAACTGAGGACTGTTGTCCCTTTTCTAGGCCTTGGGTTTTGGTAAAACAGATTTGAAAGAGCCAAAACTATCTTTTTTCTTTCAACACTACATTTGCCTTTGTGACCCCTCTCATTAAATGTTTCCAAAGCATTTGTTATTTGTCATAAAAATCACTATAAAATCCTCCTCTCTCTCTCTCTCTCTCTCTCTCTCTCTCTCACACACACACACACACACACACACACACACACACACAATCTAACCTTTAAAATGATATTGTTTTTCAAATGAGCTGGAGCAAAGAGGTTTTGTCATTGTAGAGAACTCTGGCCTCAGGAAACCAAGAAATGAGAAAAGGCCAAGCTCCACAATTGCCATTTGCCCCTGGTTGTACAGAGTAATTGCTCTTCAGTCTTTCAGATCTCCCATCAAATAATGCATCCTGTAATGGGTTCAGCTGCAGGCTGTGCATAGAAACCATAGCACTTTTGCTAGTATGCTTTATCACAGTGGAGAAGTGGTTCATTAAACCCTATGCTCAGTTCAGGTGCTCAAATTAAGTCCTGGTCTTACTGTGCCTCAGTATGGTTAGAATGATCTATGTTCACACCACATTCCTTGGAGGCTGACAAGGCCATGGTTGCACCATTTTGATGGTAGCAAATTTCAGAAGTGCACCATTACAATAAGTGAATAAAGGGCTGGGCACAGTGGCTCATGCCTGTAATCCCAGCACTTTGGGAGGCCGAGGTGGGTGGATCACTTGAGGTTGGGAGTTCAAGACCAGCCTGGCCAACATGGCAAAACCCTGTTTCTACTAAAAATACAAAAAATAGCTGGGCATGGTGGCATGCATCTGTAGTCCCAGTTACTGGGGAGGCAGAGGCAGGAGCATCGCTTGAACCTCGGAGGTGGAGGTTGCAGTGAGCGGAGGTTGTGCCACTGTACTCCACCCTGGGTGACAGAGCGAGACTCCTCAAAAAAAAAAAAAAAAAGTGAAGCAGGCAAGCTACAGCTGATGCATCAGAGCAATACAAGAACTAAAAGACCCATCTCATGTATATATTACCATCCATTCTTGAAGTATACACATGTATCCCTCTATTGCCGCTTTAGAAGGAACTGTGCAATATTGCTAGGCTTCTTGAGAAGATCATATTAACTAGTATGGTTCACATCTTAAAATGAAACAAAAACAACTTCTAAACACACACACACAGAGAGAGAGAGAGAGAGAGAGAGAGAGAGAGAGAGAAAGCATACAGTGTACTTTTGTACCAGGAGAAGCAATTTTGTCTCTTGACTACTATTTTTTCAAGATGGGCCTGTCATTTGTCTGTTTGCTCTAGAATATGTGTCTTTCCTTTCCTGCTGTTGAATATGTTTCTTGCCCTCTCTATGCTGTGTCCTGCATGATAGGAGGCTGACTCCTGCAATCTGTGTTTTCCTGGCTGCGTCACCAGTTGGTTTCTGATGGGAGACACTGGCAGGAGACTGGACATAAGGGTGAGGGGTGAAGCTGAGCGTTCCTCCCCGGCTTTCAGCAATTTCTGTAGGAGAGGCCACAGCTCTATTGTTCCACTTCTGCTGGGTGGTTGCCCCAGCCTGTGGGCTCAAGGAATACCACAAACATCTGGGCTGCTTTATTGCTCCAACTGTTCTGCAAGCTTCATTTGCCACAATGTGAAATGGAAAAACAGTAAATAATAAAGTTGATATAGCTATTGGCTCTCCTAGCTGCATACTAGGTTGCAGTATGTCTTAGTACAGGCTGCTATAACAAAATACCATAGACTGGGTGACTTAAGCAACAGACATTTATTTCTTTCAATTTGGAGTCTGGGAATTCTAAGATCAAGGTATGGCTGAGTCAATTCCTGGTGAGGGATCTCTTTCTCTGGTACAGAGAGATTTCTCTTATGTCTATACTTATAAGGGCATTAATCCCACAGTGGTGGGGGGCCCACCCACATGACCTTGTTTAAAACTAATTACTTCTCAGAGGCTTGACCTCTAAATATCATCACACTGGGGATTGGGGCTTCAACTTATGAACTTGGGGTGGGGACACATAAACCTGCATTCATTTTCAAGTTTCAAAGTCAGTAAGAGGGAAATATTGAATTTGAGGAATTTCCTGTAGTGTCTGAAATTCTTCTATTGCTTTTCCTACCTAGCACTAACTTTAAAAAAGATTCAATGATCAGTTTGTGTTTCTGCTAAGGTTTTTTTTTCTCCTGAGAAGAAGAGCTTTCAAAACCAGGAATCCTTTTTCTTTTATCAAAAGTCTGCCTTCAAGGAGGCTTCAGGCACAAATTCTTCAGTGATATTTTGAAGTCAAAAGTAACTTTTCCAGAGACAGCCACAATTCTCCAGGGTGTCCTTCTATTTTTATATGAGAAGAAACAATTTTTGGTCACAATTAAATACTTCAAACTCAAAATAAGTATTTTACTCCAGAATTTAATATTCCTTTTCATTCATACATAGTTTTTCAGCGACACTGAGTATCAGCATTCTCTGAGTATCAGCATGTCACATGCTTGAATTTTGTTGGGCTTTTGCCCTTGCGTTGGCTTATGCTAGAATGTGATTTGGTAGAGAAACGAGCAACATTATCATCTTATGTTAATGCAAATGCACTGAAGATAAAGCCATGACTACCAAATTTGGTACAGGAAATTAGAATTAGATGTTTGCTCTACAAATAGGATTTTTATGAACCTCACTTTTGAAATGCTAAGTCAAGAGAGCAGGAGAGTTATGCTGCTGATATTAAAAGCTGTAACAGGCTCTGTGGTTATGGCTAGACATGTTATTAAACACCATAATATTCCAAATAAAAGCAGATCATGGTGGGCAAATAAGAAAGAGCATCTACAGTGTAGCAGACAATAATTCAGTCAGCACAAAGCTTTTCAGAATGATTAGGTTTAAGTTTAAATCAAATACAAATTAGATATGATAATATCCCTACTAAGTAATTCTATTATTCACCTCATTATAAATTTCTTAATTGTGTTACAAGTCAAAGAAATTAGAAATTAAAAAAGAACTCCTGGGCCACTTAATTTAGCTACCTGCCTGCATAAGATTTGCCCAGTGGGTTTATTTACCAGATCAACCTAAAATAATAAGATTGGGGGATACTTCAATAATCTGATTTAAAATGTTAGTTTTATTTCCTGCAACAGATATCCAATTTTCTTGTCTTTAATTTTATCTTCGAGCAGTAGCTTTTCTCATTTGGAGTCAGGAAAGAATATTTATTCTTTCTGCAGCTCTTCTCTGTACTGTGTCAAATTCTCCAGAAATGCTGTATCATGTTTTGTCATTTCACAATTCATTTGTTTTGCCTGTAGCCAACTAAATTTATTTCAAATATCTCAGTAAACACTAGAGTTTGAGAATTTTGAATACATTGGTTTTGCTGAACAGAGTCTATATTTTTTCTACATTTACTATTATTTCATTTCTTCTTAGATATAATTTTATATTTCTCTTTTTTTTTTTCATTTATTTTACTGGAGAGTACCCACTGTGCTATGGACTGAATTTTGTATCTTCCCCCAAATTTATATGTTGAAGCCCTAATAATGTGATGGTATATGGATGTCAAGCCTCTGGGATGTAATTAGATTTAGACAAGGTCATGTGGGTTGCCCCCTACACCACTGTAGTTTTAGTGCCTTTATAAGTAGAGACATAAATCTACTACTCTCTCTCTACCATGTGAGAATGCAAGAAGGCATTTCTCTCCAAACCAGGAAGATAGCTCTCACCAGGAACTGACTCAGCAGGCACCTTGATCTTGGACTTCCCAGATTCCAAACTGAGAGAAATACATATCTGTTGCTTAAGCCACCCAGTCTATGGTATTTTGTTACAACAGCCTAAGATGACTAAGACATACTGCATTGTAGCTGCAACTCAGAATGCAGCTTTCAGTGGTCTCAGCGCTCACAACATATAGCCATTTAGCTGAAATTGATCTTTCTAAAGTTGATAAATTATGATGGGAAAAACTCTAGCTATATTAACTCTAGGCAGAGACAGATCACCTTCAACCAGAAAGATCTTGCTTCCCATCTGCAAAGACCATCCAGGCCATGATGTCCTTTTGTCTGACATGCTGCCTGCTGCTTTAAAAAGCAAATCACCCCAGAAAAAGCAAGGAGCAGTAAGTGTCTAAGGGATTCACATGAAATACAGATTAAAGTAACCCTTTCTTAAGGAAAAATGTCTACTGAAAGCCAAATGTTTATTATTTTTATTTTCCTATTCTATAGAAGCAAAGAGATGATGGTGTTACTCAGGCCATTCCAGTTGCTTAGAAAAGAAGCACTATTCAAATCTTGCTAAGCCATCAACACACTTCCAATTCTTCATCTCTGTTGGTAACTTTGCACTCCACCACCTACCTGCCTTTGACACTGGCATACGGGCTGGGTGGTTTCTGCTCAGTGAGGTGCATTGAGATGAAAGCTGTCTGGTTCATTTGAGTGGGTGTGGGCTAATGGTACCAGTATTGATTTTAGCCACGTTCTTGTGTCTGAAAAACACAAGCAATGGGTTTCCATCTGATGATTCTAACACAGTAGTTCTTGATTGGGGGTGATTTTGTTCCCCAGTGACATTTGGGGAACAAAACAGTCTGCAAACATTTTTGGTTGTGATGACTGAGGGAAGGAGAGGCTACTGGCATGTCATAGATAGAGGCCAGGGATGCTATTAAATATCCTTCCCTGCACAGGACATCTGCCTTTTTTCCCAACAAAGAATTATCTGGTCCCAAATGTCCATAGTGTCACAGTTGAGAAACTCAGTTCTAACAGAACCAAGGAGTTTCTTTTCTTAAATAATCATGTATCCAGGGAGGTTGTGCTTCACCTTGGTATGAAGTAGTACAGTTTGATTAGCACTGTTTAATACTGAATACATCCAAGAAAATCAGATTTATCAGTTTCCTCTTCCTTCTCTCACCCTAAAATTGATGTATTGGTTGCCTGAGTTCCTTCTTCCTCACTGGAATAACAATAGCTAGCATTTATTCAGCACTTACTATGTACTAGGAACTTTTCTAAGAATGTTACATATTTGGTCTCAATATTCAACCATATAGATGGGGACTAATGTTATCATCATCTTACTGTTTAGTAAAATAAGGAACAAAAAGTTTAAGCATCTTGTGTAAAATTGCAAGCCAATGAATGGAAGTGTGGGGCACAAACCTAGGGAATCTGGTTCCAATGCCAGCACGCTTCACTTCTAGGCTAGTGTTCAGTCCAGAGAATTAGATACTCCTCTCTCTCTTTGAATAGTAGATTGTAGGATGCTAGATAACCCATTTACTAGAAATTAAAATATTTATAAGTTAGGAACCTGGTTATATATACAGACTTCATATATATACTCCCTGTCCCACACCCCCTCCCTCCCATACTTTCTCATGGTGGAGTCATTTTTCAGGTTGATGTACTCTGTAGCACATCACTTACACCTCCTCACCTTTGCCGACTCAGGCTGAACACTCACTCATACTACCTACCTACAAATATTTCATGCTACTCCTCTGCTCTCTATGTTAATCATGCTTCCTCATATAAGCCCAACTCATCATCGGGGCACATTTTTCTGTGTTCTCTGCCTTGAATACTTTTCCTTCCCTTTCCCTTCCTTTTTTTCTTTTTTCTTCTTCTTCTTCTTCTTTTTTTTTTTTTTTTTAATGAGATGGAGTCTTGCTTTATCACCCAGGCTGGAGTGGAGTGCAGTGGCACGATCTTGGCTCAATGCAACCTCTGCCTCCCAGGTTCAAGTGATTCTCATGCCTCAGCCTCCAGTGTAGCCGGGATTACAAGCACAGACCACAATACCCAGCTAATTTTTGTATTTTTAGTAGAGATGGGGTTTCATTATGTTAGCCAGGTTGGTTCTTTCTTTTCTGTGAATTCAATATCTATCCATCTTTCAACCCCTAGCTCAAGTTCCACTTTGTTCAAGTGCTATTTCCCATCTCCTTGGTATCTATACTGCCCAGCTGGCTCTTAATTCTAAAGAATATTATTTTGTGTATATGCCCAGTAATGAGATTGCTGGGTCAAATGGAATTTCTATTTCTAGATCCTTGAAAAATTGCCATTCCACAGTGGTTGAACTAATTTATACTCCCACCAACTGTATGAGTGTTCCTATTTCTTCACATCCTCTCCAGCATCTGTTGTCTCCAGATTTTTTAATGATCGCCATTCTAACTGGTGTGAGATGGTATCTCAGTGTGGTTTTGATTTGCATTTTTCTAATAACCAGTGATGATGAGCACTTTTTCCTATGTTTGTTGGCCTCATATATGTCTTCTTTTGAAAAGTGTCTGTTCATATCCTTCGCTCACTTTTGAATGGGATTGTTTTTTTTCTTGTATATCTGTTTTAGTTCTTTGTAGATTCTGGTTATTAGCCCTTTGTCAGATGAATCTGAAACCATCATTCTCAGCAAACTGACACAAGAACAGAAAATCAAATACCACATGTTCTCACTCATAGGTGGGTGTTGAACAATGAGAACACATGGACACAGGGAGGGGAGCATCACACACTGGGGTCTGTCAGGGGGGAAATAGGGGAGGGACAGCGGGGGGTAGGTAGTTGGGGAGAGATAGCATGGGGAGAAATGCCAGATATAGGTGATGGGGAGGAAGGCAGCAAACCACATTGCCATGTGTGTACCTATGCAACAACCCTGCATGTTCTTCACATGTACCCCAAAACCTAAAATGCAATTTAAAAAAATTAAAAAAAGTAAATGCCAGTAAGAAAAAAAAGAATATTATTTTATATTGCTATAAAAACATTATACATGAGTATTTTTTTATTTCTGAGTTATGGAGTTGGATTCTTCAAAATAGGGAGACTTCCTTGTAGTCTCTCATGTATTTAACAGTGCCCAATAAGTATTTATAATTGAATAAATAAATGAATGAATGAGTGCAGTTTGGCAAAAATGAACCATTCTAGCTCTCAAATAAAATTTACATATCTGAATGAATTAAAACCTAAATAAATTAAAAAATACCTTTGCCTCTCCCCAGTTTTGATCTTTTCACTATTGCAGTGTCTAGTATATACAAACAACATAGTTGATGAATAGTGTGTTAAAAAAAAAAAGCAAAATGACCACGCAAAAAACATCATCTTTAGGCATTAATTAGCACTAAAAATTGATAACATTTATTTTGGTTCCTGTATGTGAGTGTTCTTAGTAACTTTTTCAATAAAGGATGTTTAGTGGAGGAGGTGTGTATGAACATTGCTCTGGAGAAAAGCTGCTGTCATTTTAATGGTATGTGCAGACACACACACACACACACACCCCACTGTGTACTGTGACTTTTTCTTCTCTGGTATTCAGACCAAACCAGCTTTATATTAACATTTTTTTCCCAAACTTGCCTGTATTGCAAATAAAGTGCTAAAGATGTGTTAGCAATGGTGCTAATAAGACAAAACCTCTTTGGGTGTAAGAAAGCAACTATGAACTTGTGATTTAATGCTCAGTCCTGAGTGGTTTCCTCATGTCCCTCCCTGGGTTGAGACTGTGCCTGTGAAGGAAGAAATCTGAATGGAACAATCCATTGCTGAATGGAGCAATTCCTGGGAACTCTGCAAGATTAGAGACCTGAGGGAGGCAATAAGAATGCAAAATACTCAAGAAAGAAAACAGCCTGATTCTAAAACCTGATTAAAATCCCTGGGGCTCCTGGCATTGGAATGTGGAGACAAAAAAAAAAAATAGTTGGCCAGTGCTTATTGCCAGCTATCCTAGAAAGGAAAGGCAAAGAAAGTTGGTCATCTTAAGACATGCCACCAGAGCAGTGGTTTGTAGTTCTCCTTGAAGAGGTCCTTCACATCTCTTGTTAGTTGTATTCCTAAGTATTTTATTTTCTTTGTAGCAATTGTGAATGGGAGTTCACTCACGATTTGGCTCTCTGTTTGTCTATTACTGGTGTATAGGAATGCTTGTGATTTTTGCACACTGATTTTGTATCCTGAGACTTTGCTGAAGTTGCTTATTAGCTTAAGGAGATTTTGGGCTGAGACGATGGGGTCTTCTAGATATACAATCATGTCATCTGCAAATAGAGACAATTTGACTTCCTCTTTTCCTAACTGAATACTCTTTATTTCTTTTTCTTGCCTGATTGCCCTGGCCAGAACTTCCAATACTGTGTTGAATAGGAAGGTGAGAGAGGGCATCCTTGTCTTGTGCCAGTTTTCAAAGGGAATGCTTCCAGTTTTTGCCCATTCAGTTTGATATTGGCTGTGGGTCTGTCATAAATAGCTCTTATTATTTTGAGATGATACATTCCACTGATAACTAGTTTATTGAGAGTTTTTAGCATAAAGGGCTGTTGAATTTTGTCAAAGGCCTTCTCTGCATCTATTGAGATAATTATGTGGTTTTTGTCTTTGGTTCCTTTATGTGATGGATTATGTACACAAACAGATGGAAAAACATTCGATGCTCATGGTTAGGAACAATCAATATTGTGAAAATGGCCATACTGCCCAAAGTAATTTATAGATTCAATGCTATCCCTGTCATTCTACCATTAACTTTCTTCACAGAACTGGAAAAAGCCACCTTAAACTTCATATGGAACCAAAAAAGAGCCCACATAGCCAAGACAATTCTAAGGGAAAAAAAGAAAGCTGGAGGCATCATAGTACTAGCTATCCTACTGCCAGCTATCCTAGAATGGAAAGGAAAAGAAAAGAAATACTTCCAACTACACTACAAGGCTACAGTAATCAAAACAGCATGTTACTGGTACCAAAACAGAGATACAGATCAATGGAACAGAACAGAGGCTTCAGAAATAACGCCACACATCTACAACCTTCTGATCTTTAACAAACCTGACAAAAACCAGCAATAAGGAAAGGATTCCCTATTAAATAAATGGTGTTGGGAAAACTGGCTAGCCATTTGCAGAAAGCTGAAACTAGATACCTTCCTTAGCAACCTATAGAAAAATTAACTCCAGATGGATTAAAGATTTAAACATAAGACCTACCACTATTAAAGCGCTAGAAGAAAACCTAGGCAATACCATTCAATACATAGGCATGAGCAAGGATTTCATGACCAAAACACAAAAATCAATGGCAGTGAAAGCCAAATTTGACAAATGGGATCTAATTAAACTAAAGAGCTTCTGCACAGCAAAAGAAACTATCATTAGAGTGAACCGGCAACCAACAGAATGAGAAAAAATTTTTGCAATCTACCCATCTGACAAAGAGCTAATATCCAGAATCTACAAAGAACTTAAACAGATTTACAAGAAAAAAAACAACCCCATCAAAAAGTGGGTGAAGGATATGAACAGACACTTCTTAAAAGAACATTTATGCAGCCAACAAACATATGAAAAAAAGCTCATCATCATTGGTCATTAGAGAAATGCAAATCAAAACCACACTGAGATACCATTTCATGCCAGTTAGAATGGCGATCATTAAAAATCAGGAGACAACAGATGCTGAAGAGAATGTGGAGAAATAAATAGGAATGCTTTTACACTGTTGGTGGGAGGGTAAATTAGTTCAACTATTGTGGAAGACAGTGTGGTGATTCCTCAAGGATCTAGAACTAGAAATACCATTTGACCCAGCAATCCCATTACTGGGTATATACCCAAAGGATTATCAATCATTCCATTATAAAGACACATGCACACATATGTTTATTGCAGCACTGTTCACAATAGCAAAGACTTGGTACCAACCTAAATGTTCATCAATGAAAGACTAGATAAAGAAAATGTGGCACATATACACCATGGAATACTATGCAGCCATAAAAGAGGATGAGTTCATGTCATTTGCAGGGACATGGATGAATCTGGAAACCATCATTCTCAGCAAACTGACACAAGAACAGAAAACCAAACACTGCATGTTCTGATCATCAGTGGGTGTTGAACAATGATAACACATGGAGACAGGAAGGAGAACATCACATACTGGGGCCTGTCGGGTGGGTGGGGGCTTGGGGAGGGATAGCAGGGGGTGGGGGAATTGGGGAGGGATAGCATTAGGTGAAATACCTAATGTAGATAACGAGGTGATGGATGCAGCAAACCACCATGGCACATGCATACCTATATAACAAACCTACATGTTCTGCACATGTACCCCAGAACTTAAAGTATAATTTAAAAAATTAATTATAAAAAAGTCATGCCACCAGTAATTTCTATTGAAGAAATCTACCTACAGATAAAGGAATTTAGAGAAGGAATAATTAGCTAAAGATCCTGACAGTTTTTAAGAATTTCATATTTTTAAGAAGCCCAGAAAACAGACTGAGTTCTTTGTTCCAGATGCCTTTATCTTCCTGATTCCCTAGCTATCTTCTGTCAAGGATTAGTCCTTTTTAACCTTACTGCACAATCACCCCACCTCAGGCTGTGTAGCAGATATGACACTAACAAAGTTTGCATGATTTGCAGAACAGGCTGGTTATGAGAAAATGGACTGGCATAGACAATCAGAATTTATTTTTATTTTTACAGACATAGAGCTGGTTTTGTAAGAAAAGTAATTTATTTCTGATAGTGAGTAGTATAAGGGTATTTGTAAGTTTTTTGAACCTTTCAATGGCAGTCTAAGAGATTCTCATATATCAAAAGCCACTTTTCACTTTTAACAGTCTCTGAAATAAAAATAAAAAAGCATTTATACTCTGATGAGTGAAAACTAAAAACCTAAACTTTTGGCCTAGTGCAGCAAATCTATTTTACTTCATTAATAGCTTTTCCCAGAAATGAAGCTTGACTGTTTAGTGCTTCTGATATCAGAAGCCCAGTTGAAAATAACACTAAGACTCAATAGTGAAAAGTCCAAGTCAGACAGTAGACTGCTATTTGTCTCTTCCAAACCAGTTTTCTTCTTCTTCTTCTTAGGGGCATGCTCACCAGCCAGACACCATTTCCCAGCCTCTGCATAGCTCGATATGGCTGTAGGAGTAAGCTCTGGTCAATGGAACGAGAGCAGAATAGATGGGTACTACCTTTGTCTTATTACCCTAAAAGGAAAGTGTTTGCCCTGGACTCCCTCTGTGCCCTATTTTTCATGCATGTGGCTAAGGCAATAACCCAGCTTTCACAATGCAGATGATGTTAACATCCTGGTAAAGACTTCAGTAGCAAGCTGGAAAGAAGTTGTGTCCCTAAATGACCTTGTAGATGGTCTCCCAGCTTAGTCCAGTTGTGAAGTGAAATAGAAGGCAATGTCTTATGTCATTTAGCCTTATATTGTAAGGTCTTTTTGTTATTATAGCTTAGCCTTTATATCACCTTTACATCACCTATTTCAGGATTCTTATCTAAACCTGTGTGAATTCAGTACATACCCCCCTTATGTGTATCCACCTATTGCTGTATTTCACACCTAGAGCAATTCTATGTATAGATTCTTAGCCCATCAAAAAAGGCTAGAATATACTTTTTAAATCCATCTCTTAGTAGCTGATGAAATCAAGCCATTAATACCTACAGTTGCAGCTTCTAATATGTACCAGTCTAGTTATTATCAGCCTTATGTCAGCAGCCGTGGCTGTTAGGCATGAGCTGACATTTCTTTCTGCAAACTGCATGTGAAGTTTCTGTATGATTTCTTTGTTCTTTGGGAGTGTGCACACAGAGTCACTGCACTATAAATGCATTTTCTCAGAAGCACAAACAATAAAGAACCATGGCAGAGGGTCTTTGTCTTCCTTTGAACCTGGAATAATGTGTGCTGGCCCATTAGCAAGGAATACCAGTTCCATTACAAATAATATAAGAAGTTCTCTAACTCATAATGAAAGTAAAGGGGGTTTGTGAGTATGGATGAAAGTCAGATTGATTTAGTATAATTAAATACAGTTTTCTAACTTTCAAATACAGTATTTTCTCATGCTTTAGATTTTTAAAAGTCTTCTAAATATGTATAATATTCTCTTATTACTCTAATGATTTATTGAGAAAATATTTTGTCTAATGCTTTGCTCAATAAGAACAACGTATGTCAGTGCTAAATGTTCACACATTCGTATTAATGCAGTTTGGATGCTGGTTTTATGGAGAATGAAAAGAATGCAGCTCCATGTTCTTGTTGTTGTTGTGGCATGAAGTCAGTAACAGTTGTTAAAGGAGCCATAGCTAGAAAGCTGAAAGCTTGAAGGACATTAAAATTCTCAGGATTTACTTGAAGAGCAGACTCACTATATCCCTAGGCAGCCTTTGCTGAAAGTGGTCCTGGTATTACAAGTTGTTTACGTTGTACCATTTCAAGAGCTCTGCTTCGAGCAAAGCAATGAGGGTCTCATAATCTGCTAGCCTTATTACATCTCCAGAGAGTTGGCCTCTGGCCAGAAAATAGAAGATCCCCTTTCTGGGATTAAATTATAAATTTCAAATCTCATAATTTTCATACATATCCATAACCGTGAGTTCGAGATGATGCCAGGCTGTAGTCTAAACATCAGGATTTAAAAATTTTGAAATCTGCTTAGGAACCTAGTCTTCAGTGATTGGCTGGATTTTAATTTTGCCTTTGCCTCTGAGATCCCCCAGATGCTCTCATCCTTCTGGCTTCCATTGGTTCTCATGTCTCATGTCATGTACAGGTGCCATGTAGACTACTGCCTCATGCTTCACCCCGCCACGTGTCAGTAGTTTCATGGATTACACTGGGATGAAATACTGCATGTTGTAACTTTCTTATCCCATCGTTCATCATTTCATGCAAATGTGGCCTTGCTCAGGACTATAGAGGTAATCCTTGGAACCCTATTTGAGACTTCCGACCCAAGCCTTGCTGCCTCTTATCTCAGTTCCTTAATTGCTTGTATGTTTGCTAGAAACCCTCTAGAGTCCACAAAAGAGAAAGCACCCCAGCTGTTAAGAAGGGAGAGATCTATGGAGAAGAGAAGCACAGACACATGTCTCATAAAAGCATAACATTTCCAAGTCTCTGTCAGGGCAGGGGGGCATTTGCAGCCCCATTGATATTCTTTCTGTTGTGTATCTTGACTCAGGAATGTACACAAAGGCAAATGAGGGTATATGCTGCTGCAAACATTGACTATGAGAAAAATGGTAATCATTCCAGGTGGGAAGAAAGTGACTCAGAATTGATGTGTTAAGTCCATATTTTCACTAAGAATGACTTGGGAAAGCCTAAGGAATCACTTAGTTGCATTTAGTTCCACATGGAGATGAAGCGATTCACCAGTGGTCACTCTGAGCTACACTTGGTATCCTGGGGACCCTGACTCTGTCCAGTCTCCCACATTATTTTTTTCCTTTTCTTCAAGCTTGCCAAAGAATTCCATTTAGAAGAATGTCGACAGTCCCCCACAAAGTGTGATTTCCCCTGCCCTTCACCCTCCATGTGTGGCAGCTGACAGGCATCACAGGGCGATGCCCTGATGCATGCGCCACAGGCAGCACGGAAACACAGCATTTCCATTGTACTTACAGAGACAAAGGCACAACAGGGACTTGCTTAAACATTAAAAAACACTCATCTTCAAGGGTGGAGAAAATAAGCATTTTCTAGTAGGAGGGAAGTACTGGCCTATAGAATTAATAGCTTAAAAACACTGATTATATTTTCCTGTTCTATAAAGAACAAAATTGCTAATGACACCACTCGCCTACAGTGAGCTTTCCCCCCTGCCTGCATAAATCACTTTCCGAAAAAAGATCTGGCTGCTGTCAGCAATTTATAAAATACAAAAACTACATGTAGGATACAAACAAAGGGTAAGAAAAGTGAGGCTGCTGCCTGTAACTCATAAACAATGAGTTTGCTTTAACTAGTTATATTGACAAAAGACATTTAAATAAGAATCTTGCTCAAATGCCAAAGAACTGTATTATGTAGCAACATAATACATAAAATTTAAACTTCCAAACACCACTCACTGGGAAGTCTAGGCAGCTTAGTTTAAATTAACAGACAAGGAGCAGGCATTACCTAAGGTGGATACTGTTGAAGTAAATTGAGTGGAAGGTTATATGATTAATCACTTCATATATACCAGATAAAATAAATCATTGTTTTCATAAGTAGCTAATAATGTCTTTGAAGAAAGGGAGTCAACTGGTTTGAAGAAACGCCCTTTTCCTCTTTTTTTGTTCAGGTGTTATCAGTGTAACTACAACTGTGTATATTACATTGACTTCTATGAGTTGTCTTCTGGTATCTCCTAGTTTTTGTGTTCTGAGATGATGAAAAGTCAGGATTCATTTAGATCCCAGCATGCTACAAGAGTTTACATCAGGCGTTAATGACTGACATGGAATGAATTCAGTATTATTCTTAGAAGAGAGATGTGCCTTTCTCCTTCTCAGGGGTGAGGGGACTGAGTGTGGGGGTGTGGAGGGGAGCACAGCACACCTGCAAACCAAACCCAAGTCCTTGTCTGTTTCAGTCATGAGGGACTTAAAGAAATGAATGACATCCATTTTAAAGACCATTACACAGTGATTGTGTTCACATTAATTATTCCAACGTCAAAATGTATTCAAGTGGTTAGTAGAGTCGGAGGGACCTGGACTGGAATATCAGCTCTAGCATGTAGTAGCTGGGACACCTCAAGCTTGCTATACGTTTTGAAAAAGTAGGATCAAGAATACTACCCATTTTCCCTCACCTCTTTATTTAAAAAAAAATTTAAAGCTTGTGTGACATGGTAAAAGCCCCATAAAACTGTATACCTCAACCATACCTCAGCTTTCTGTTGAAACTGCTCTCTGTAACCCCTAATGTGATAGGCAAGCAGTCCAAACCCACGCCATCTTGGCCCTTGCAACTTGTAATAAGTAATTAAGGTCTGTGATTTCCACCCTACCCAGACAATGTGTAAACAAATGCGTATCTTGACTTTTGTGAACCGCTTAAGTAAAAATCAGAATGTCAAAAGTACCCTGGCACTCGGAATGTCCGGAGCCCCTCACCCTCATCTTCGCCCAGGAATCCACTGGAATGTCCGGAGCCCCTCACCCTCATCTCCGTCCAGGAGGTGATTTACAGAATCTACTAGCCCTCAGAATGTCTGAAGCCCCTCACCCCCACCCCTGCCCCTCACCCTCACTCCCGAGGTGGTTGTACAGGTATAAAAGGTCTTGACACCCTCCTTTCGGGGCCACAGGTTGGAGAGATGTGAGTCCTCCATGGCCACCGGCAATAAAGACCCTGCAATTTAGCATACTTTTGTCTTGGTGTTGACTTTCTATGCTCGCTCCATTATAACACTTGTAGACAAGTAGAAGTTGCCATACACCTCATTTTCACTTCAGTTCCTCAGCTGACATTTTGTCACATTTGCTTTGTCTCTTTTCATATAACACTTTGCAGTCGTTGTTGATCTATCTGAAGGTAAGTTGCAGACTTGATGACAAACACTTCACAAATATCTCCTAAGAATAGAAAACAGTCTCCTCCATAACTACAGTTGAACTAAATCAACCAGGAAACTCTGACTGAATACTATAACATGAATATGTACCCCATATTGAAATTTCCTCAATTATCTCAGTAATGTCTTCATACATAGCATTTTCCCCCCACAGGATCCAGTTAAGGAGCAGACATTACATTTAGCTATCATCTCTGCAGTCTCAGTTTAGACTCCTCCCTTTCTTATTTTTTTATGATGTTAATATTTTTGAATAGTCAAAGCTAGTTGTGGCCAGTTGTAGAATGTCCCCAAATTTGATTATGTCTGTTTCCTCATAACTGAATTCAGGTTAAACATTTGAATAAGAATACTACAGGTTTACATAAAAACCCTAAAAGAAAACCTAGGCAATACCATTCAGGACATGGGCATAGGCAAGGACTTCATGACTAAAACACCAAAGCAATGGCAACAAAAGTCAAAAGAGACAAATGGGATCTAATAAACTTAAAAACTTCTGCACAGCAAAAGAAACAATCATCAGAGTGAACAGGCAACTTATAGAATGGGAGAAAATTTTTGCAATCTATCCATCTGATGAAGGGCTAATATCCAGAATCTGCAAATAACTTAAACAAATTTACAAGAAAAAAACAACCCAATCAAAAAGTAGGTGAAGGATATGAACAGACACTTCTCAAAAGGAGACATTTATGCAGCCAAAAAACATGAAAGAAGCTCATCATCACTGGTCATTAGAGAAATGCAAGTTAAAACCACATTGAGATACCATCTCATGCCAGTTAGAATGGCGATCATTAAAAAATCAGGAGACAGCAGATGCTGGAGAGGATGCGGAGAAATAGGAACACTTTTACACTGTTGGTAGGAGTGTTAGTTCAACCATTGTAGAAGACAGTGTGGTGACTCCTCAAGGATTGAGAAATAGAAATACCATTTGACCCAGCAATCCCATTACTGGATATATACCCAAAGGATTATAAATCATTCTGTTATAAAGACACATGCACACGTATGTTTATTGTGGCACTGTTCACAATAGCAAAGACTTGGAACCAACCCAAATGCCCATCAATGATAGACTAGATGAAGAAAATGTGGCACATATACACCGTGGAATACTATGCATTCATAAAAAGGAATGAGATCATGTCCTTTGCAGCAACACGGATAAAGCTGGAAACCATCATTCTCAGCAAACTGACACAATAACAGAAAACCAAACACTGCATGTTCTCACTCATAAGTGGGAGTTCAACAATGAGAACACATGGACACAGGGAGGGGACTATCACATACTGGGGCCTGTCAGCGGGTTGGGGGCTAGAGGAGGGATAGTATTAGGAGAAATACCTAATGTAGATGATGGGGTGATGAGAGCAGCAAGCCACCATGGCATGTATATAACTATGTAACACACACGTTCTGCGTGAGTATCCCAGAACTTAAAGTATAATTTTAAAAAAAGTCAAAAAAAGGAGAAAATTAAAAAAAAAAAGAAACTACAGGTTAAGTATACTTTATCTAAAATGCTGGGGACCAGAAGTGTTTCTGATTTCAAATTTTTTTCCAGATTTTGAAATATTAGCAAAAATGTAATGAAATACTTTCAGGATAGGACCCAAATGTAAACATGAAATTCATTTGTGTTTCATAGACACCTTATACACATAGGCTGAAGGTAATTTTATACAACATTTTCAAGAATTTTTGTTCATGAAACAAAGTTTGAATCGGTTTTGCTTATGACCAATCAAACAAGGTCAGGTGAGGAATATTCCACCTGTGATGTCATGTTGCTGCTCTTTTGGATTTCAGAGCATTCTGAATGTTGCATTTGTGGTTTAGGGATGCTCAACCCGTACATATGCTGCTGTTGAGCACTTCCCATAACAAACCATCGTGAGGGACATCAGGTCAGTTTGTCTCATTACTGCTGACCTTAACTCTGCTCACTTGGTTAGTATGTCATCGGCCTGACTTTTCTATTGTAAAAGTATCTTTTTTTTTACTTTGTAATTAAAAAATCAACCGGTGGCATGATGCTTCGAGACTGCACTTATATTCTATCCTCTAGCAACCTTTTAACCAAGATGTTTTAGCCTCCATTGATGACCTCTGCCTGAATCAATTACTACAATCATGGTTGAAAAATTGTGATTTTCTATGTTTCATTTTCTCTGTATTAGCTGACATTCTTCTGTAAAGAAGAGCTCCCCGCTTGAGTATATTATGAATTATTACTCTTTAAGTTTAAATGTATTATAATCTAATAGTATCTGTCTTAAGAGTTGTGAGACATAGGACAAAGGTTTCTAAAACTCTTGACACATGCCTGGACAACACCAGTCATTTGACAAGTGCTCTCTATTATTTATAATGCTAATTATTATTTTATCCTATGGACCAGAAGTTAAAGTGTCAATTCAATGTTGTTGTAGTAGTGCACAAATTAGTCACCAAATCTTATCTTGCCTATGGGAGAAACTATAATGGGGCTACCTTGACCAAACAATTTCCAGATGTCCTGTAGGCCTGTGGTTAAAAGATCTCCCTCTTTCTTGGAGATCTAAATGGTACTTTAAGACTGACCAAATGATTCACAGCTGCTTATTTTCCAGTGATGCCTCTGCTTCCATTTCAAGACCCATAGCATGAATAGCTCCTTTGCTGGTCCCTGCTGTAGGCTCACAAGGTCCAGACATCTCCACCAACCTGACTCTTCTCTATCTCTCTGGAGGGAAGGAGGATGTTTTCTTTTCCACTGGGAGGCAGCTCCAGTTGCCAAGAAGCCATTACCTAAATAAAAGAGTCCTGGGAAGAACAGTGAGTGGGAAGTGGAGGCAGCAGCACTACACACTGAACTCCTTGCTAATTCTTAAATTTCTTTCTCTCTCTCTCTCTTTTTTTTTTTGTCTTCTTAGGAGTCTGATATCCTTGGTGCTGAATTCAGTCACTGCCAGTAAGTTAGTGAGGTCTTTAGGGAAGCACACTAACTCTCTCAGTGAGCTAGAGGATATTTATGTATCCAAAAAATTGGATTTGAGTCCAAGAATTAACATGTCTTGCCAAGTACACATAGCCACTAATGCCCTGAACTTTGGGAGAAGGTACAACAGTATTTAGTTTGAATTCATTACTGGACTTAGCAAATAAGCATTAGTGGAATTATACCACCTGCTTCTCCCAATACTACACATGCAGTTTTGTTTGGAAATATGAGGGAAAGAGTGCGTGTGTGTGTGTGTGTGTCTATGTGTGTGTAGTGGGTCAGAAATGAAAGGTAGAAATGATTTTATTGAATAACCCTTCTGCACCTCCTCCTTCCCCATCTATTCCATGCCTATCTCTGTGCCTAGGGAGGATGACTGCTATGAACTCTGTCATCTAGGCTTCTTTCTCATGTGGCTTCCAGCTGAGTTTGGCCATGGGATGCTCAGCAGGAGCTCACATGCTGGGAGGAGTAAAAGGTCTGCTGCCCCTGCTTCTCTGGCAGTAGCTGGGTTTCTCCAGGCTCTAGCTCTTACTGGCTTCTCCTCCACACTCCTGCACTCATTGGAGATAGGTAATATTCTTTCCATCTCCTTTCCCTTTAGCTATTGAGTAGTAATGATTTCCTGCATCAAAGTCTCCAGGTGCCTCACCATCCCATTTTTCTATCCTTGCCAACACTTTTGTAAATAATCTCTTTCGAAGTCACTTTCTTTGAGTCATCTGGGATGGCTTCTGTTTCCTGCCAGGACCCTGTTACATCCTGATATACCTTCTATCTGTCAGGTTCTGTACTAAATAATTATTCACATAGTCTTCTCCACCACTCTGGGTGGTGGATTATAACCACTGAGTTACAGCTGGGTAAATTGAAGGTCAGAAAAATTACATGACATACCAAGTGTCATGTATCTGCCATGGGTGTTAAAGCCCAACTTAGCATTTCTCTAATGTTACATACAGTGTTTCTACATAGTGTTTCTACATACCATGTTTCTGTAAGCCATGTAACACTTTCTTAATGATGGTCCAAAAAGTTTTTAATTTCATAGGTGAGAAGATGCCTAAAGGTATTTACAGTGCTTAGAACAAACACCATAAAAGCTAACACTAAAGGGCTTTGAGAACCGTAGACCCTGTTAGATTTTTATTTCCTGCCTTCCAATCACTTTATCTCAAATTCACAGGGAAAGGTCAGCTGTTGGGCAAACCTATTATATCAGTGAAACTGACTGAAGGAGATGCAGATCTAAGAGCAGCAATTTTCCTGGATCTAGTAATTTGCAGTTGCCCTAGCATTCTAGAGAACACCGTCAAATCTTGGTGATCTGAATGATGTGCTGTTAACCTTAACCATTCACTCTATTAACAAGATCCCCCCATCTCCATAGCCACTGCCATTTTTTCCATTTCTTTCTTTTTTCCTGCTTTTTTCTCTTTCGCTACATCTTACACCCACACTTCTGCCCTACCACCTATCTTTCTTCATACCACTGCTATAGAATATTTCTGCATCAGTTCCCAGTGAGTGAGTGAGTGTGCTCCTGCTTAATGGAAATCACCATTAAAAGGGAATGCAAGGCCCGTGGGTTGGGAGACCCAACAAAACAGATAAAGCTATACCTGTCTTCTTTTCTCCTGAGCCTCTTCTCTCAACTCCAACTTTCTCAATAATTTTCACAACTCTTTTGGCCCTCCACCCAGAATGAAGTTCAACATGCAGTTTCAGTAATCACTTTTTAAGTTACACAACTATGGTTAAGAAAACTTTTGATTGAAAGTTATACAGCAGTCCAGGATGGGTAGGTTGGAGTGTGGTTTCTTGTGGCATGAGTTCTGAGGGGAAAAAAGCCAGGTGATATAAAGGAAATGGGACAGGGTAGGGACTTCCTTCTTGTCCTGAACTCTGAGCAGTCTTCCAGAGTGGGAAACCCATAGTAGTATATAAGTATATTAGTCTGTTCTCATACCAATAATAAAGACATATCTGAAACTGGGTAATTTATAAAGGAAAGAGTTTTAATTGACTCACAGTTCCACATAGTTGGGGAGGCCTCACAATCATGGCAAAAGGCAAAGGAAGAGCAAAGTCACATCTCACATGGTGGTAGGCAAAGAGAGCATGTGTAGGGGAACTCCCCTTTATAAAACCATCAGCTCTTGTGGGACTTACTATCATGAGAATAGCATGAGAAGAACCCACCTCCATGATTCAAATACCTCCCACTGGGTCTCTCCCACAACACAGGAGAATTTGGGGAACTACAATTCAAGATGAGATTTGGGCAGGGAAACAGCCAAACCACATCAACAAGCCTTTTCTAAACGTGGCCTGAGAACTACCTGCATCAGGCTCACCTGGTGCTAATGTTAACAATGCAGATTTCTGGGCTCCACAGAACTTACTGAAGGGGAATCCCTAAGAGAAATCAGCATTTTAAACAAGTTCTCAGTGGAGATACTTACGTACATCAAAATACAAGAACTACATTAGCCGAATCATTTGAGAAAGTAAACTGTGAGCTTCACTTTCTTCATCTGTAAATGGGGGGAAAACCATTTTCATAGAGGTGTTATGAGAACTAAAGTGTCATTTAATCCTTTGTCTATAATACTTAATAACACTTAATAAATGTTTGTTAAAATAAATAATTAAAACCAGTGATTCTTACATGAGGAAACTGAATAGATTGGTGAATATTCACACCAACTGGCATTTGAGGTTTAGTAAAGACACAGACAACAGAAGAATGATTTTTTAAAAAGCATAACTGTTAGACAATCTGAACCACAATAAGCTTGGTCATGCCCACTTCAGGAGGGAAACTGAAAGTGTTATATATTGCTATTTTCTGTTTCATACAATCTTGCAGCCAGAAAAATCAGTAAGTTATCCTGCTTTCCACAAGTTTCTGTGTTCTGTTTTGTTTGGTGTCATGCCTCCTTTTTTCTACTTTTTTTCCTCTCTTTTCTTTTAAATTGTAAATTTTGTCTGAAAAACAAACCAAAAAAAAAAAAAAAAAAGAAAAAGAAAGAAAAAAAAGAAAAATATGAGGGGCATTATTTAAGTAGAGAAAACAGTTTTATACACTTCTAGGGGAGAATCTAGTAATATATAAGGGTATAAAAAGCACTGTGAATTTTCATTGCATTTGCTGGTTTAAAAGTTCTTTAGTGACCTGCTATAAGAACAGAAGGCCTTCCATTTTAATACACACCCTGCTGAGAAACTTGCAGCTGATTTATGACCTCTCAAACCTGAGGCTTCACATTTTACATGTATACTTGGGAGAAATCGTGGTTTCAGGAAAGGAGAAAGAGGATTTTTCTTCCCTTAATAATTAAATTACAATTCTAAAGGTGATCTCCAAGATAAAATAAGAACATAAACAATAAAAAGACAAAATAGAAATGTACAATCAGGACCACAGAAATTTACCTGGAGAATATTATCAGCATAGAACTAGAAAAATGCAAATTTATCACCAATGATTCCTTCACCTAGATGACCACCAGAAATACAAGAATGCTTTTAAAATGTTGATTCTTGGGCTTCATCCCAGACTAGCGAGTCTCTCCAGAAATAAGGTCCAAAAATCAGACTTTTAAAAGTTCCCCACATTGGGAATATAAAGTATATGTATGTGTGCATGTGTATACGTGTGTATTCATTTACTTATTCTGTAGTCTACCAAAGCAAAAAAAAATGGAAAAATGAAGTCGTAACATTTATAAATCAGACTTCTTAAAGTAGGAAACATAAGAGAAGCTTTTCCTCGAAGTGAATTCTGAAGGAGATCTCTCTTTTGGTATTGTATCCACAGGGCTGACTGGTTTAGCAAAACCCTTAGGGCTCACTGAGGGGTATGAAGCTGTATGTCTCTTCTCTGCAGAGTGAACCAAATATTTTTCTGAATCGGCTGCAGACTCCCCTCCAATGTGAGAGGGTTCTCAATAAAAGTTTGCATTGGATGTAATTTTAAAACAATAATAGATGGGGGAGAGATCCAAGATGGCCAGTTAGACACAACTCCAGCGCACAACACCCAGTGAGAGAGACGCAGAAATCCAGAGATCTCCTAGCTCCAACCGAGGTACCAGGTGCATTTCAACAGGCCTTGCCCGATGGTGAGCAAAGACCACTCAGGGCAGACCGAGGTGGGGAGGGGTGCTGCTTCACCCAGAAAGTGCATCTGACCGGTGAGTCAGAGGCTCCTCCTCTGGCAGTCCGGTCCAGATACAGTGCTTCCCCCAAAGCCTCAGCAATACACAGAACAGGGGATCTTTGCCATTCAAGGACCGGGAATTACAAGTGTGGAATTGAATAAGAGCCTGCAGACTGAGCTATTGCCCCCTCCCCCCGCCTGGAGAGAGAGGGAGCTGTAAGCGGGAGCAGCTGGGCAGGCCCCTACCCCATGACCAGAGAGAGAGGAAGATTAAAGGGTAGATGGCCAGGTGTGGTTGGGCAGATCCCTACCCTCCCCCACAAACCCCAGAGGGCTGAAGCTCTGACTCTAGTGGGTTGCGCAGTCAGTGAACCTTGAATGATCCAGCCCAGTGGAGGAAGGGCACAACCCACCACTAGAAGGGTGGGACTGGGCTACATGTTTTAACAAAAAAAAACACAAGAAGCCTACGTAGCATCAGGACGGCATTCTTGACAACCTAGCAGCACCTACAGGGCAGCGGAAGAGGCAGGCTTCATCTCCCAGTACAAACAAAAAAGACACAGGAAGTTTCCCTAGTAACTTGAAAGAGTACCTAAAAACTCAGTAGTGCCTCCACAGGCAGACAAGCGACCTTATCAAACAACTCCCTGACAACACAGCCAGGTAAATCCACAAAGATGGGAGAAAACCAGTGCAAAAAAGATGAAACCATAAAAAACCAGAACACCTCTTCTCCTTCAAGGGATCACAACTCCTCAACAACACAGGATCACAACTCGACGGAGAAGTGCGACGAATTGACAGAAAGAGGCTTCAGAAGGTAGATAATAACAAACTTTTCTGAGCTAAAGGAACACGTTCTAACTCAATGCAAAGAAACGAAAAAACTTGAAAAAAGGTTATACGAAATGCTAACTAGAATAACCAGCTTAGAGAAGACCATAAACGACTTGATGGAGTTGAAAAACACAGCACGAGAACTACGTGAAGCAAACACAAGTTTTAATAGCCGAATCGGTCAAGCAGAAGAAAGGATAGCAGAGATTGAAGATCAACTCAATGAAATAAAAAGAGAAGGCAAGACAAGAGAAAAAAGAGTGAAAAGAAATGAACAAAGCCTCCAAGAAATATGGGATTATGTGAAAAGACCTAACCTACGCTTGATTGGTGTACTTGAATATGATGAGGAGAATGAATCCAAGCTGGAAAACACGCTCCAGGATGTTATCCAGGAGAAATTCCCAAGCCTAGCAAGGCAGTCCAAATTTCAAATTTACGAAACACAGAGAACTCCATAAAGATATTCCTCAAGAAGAGCAACCCCAAGGCACATAATTGTCAGATTCACCAGGGTTGAAATGAAGGAAAAAATTGCTGGGCAGCCAGAGAGAAAGGTCAGGTCACCCACAGAGGGAAGCCAATCAGACTCACAGCAGATCTCTCGGCAGAAACCCTGCAAGCAAGCCAGAAGAGAGTGGGGGCCAATATTCAACATCCTTAAAGAAAAGAACTTTCAATCCAGAATCTCATATCCAGAGAAACTAAGCTTCATAAGTGAAAGAGAAATAAAATCTTTTATGGACAAGCAATTATTGAGAGATTTTGTCACCACCAGACCTGCCCTACAAGAGCTCCTGAAAGAAACGATAAGCACGGAAAGGAACAAGTACCAGTCACTGCAAAAGCAAACCAGTGGGCAAAGACCAAAAATGCAATGAAGAAAATGAGTCAACTAATAGGAAAGAAAACCAGCCAGTAACAAAATGGCAGGATCAAATTCACACATAACAATACTAACATTGAATGTAAATGGCCTAAATGCCCCAATCAAAAGACATAGACTAGCAAACTGGATGAAAAGTCAGAACCCATCAGTGTGCTGTATTCGGGAAACCCATCTCACATACAAAGACACACATAGACTCAAATTAAAGGGATGGAGGAAGATTTACCAAGCAAATGGAGAACAAAAAAAAAGCAGAGGTTGCAATCCTAGTCTCTGATAAAATGGACTTCAAACCAACAAAGATCAAAAGAGACAAAGAAGGACACTACATAATGGTAAAAGGATCAATCCAACAGGAAGAGCTAACTATCCTAAATATATACGCCTCCAACACAGGAGCACCCAGATACATAAAGCAAGTTCTTAATGACCTAAAACAAGATTCAGACTCCCACACAATAAGAGTGGGAGACTTCAGCACTCCACTGTCAATATTAGACAGATCAACAAGACAGAAAGTTAACAAGGATATCCAGGAGTTGAATGCAGAGCTGGACCAAGCAGACCTAATAGATATATACAGAACCCTCCACCCCAAATCCACAGAATATACATTTTTCTCAGCACCAAATTGCACTTACTCTAAAATTGACCACATCATTGGAAGCAAATCACTCCTCAGCAAACGCAAAAGAACAGAAATCATAACAAAGCGTCTATCAGACCATGACACAATCAGACTAGAGCTTAGGATCAAGAAACACACTCAAACTCACACAACCACTTGGAAACTGATCAACTTGCTTCTGAGTGTCGACTGGATAAACAATGAAATGAAGGCAAAAATAAAGATGTTCTTCAAAACCAGTGAGAACAAAGACACAACTTACCAGAATCTCTGGGACACCTTTAAAGCAGTCTTGAGAGGGAAATTTATAGCAATAAATGCCCACCAGAGAAGAGAGGAAAGATTTAAAATTGACACCCTATCATCAAAATTGAAAGAGCTACAGGAGCAAGATAAAAAAAAACTCAAAAGCTAGCAGAAGACAAGAAATAACTAAGATCAGAGCAGAACTGAAGGAGATACAGATACAAAAAACCCTTCAAAAAATCAGTGAATCCAGGAGCTGGTTTTTTGAAAAGATCAACAAAATAGACTGCTAGCCAGATTAATAAAAAAGACAAGGGAGAAGAATCAAATAGATGCAATAAAAAATGATACAGGGGATATCACCACTGATCGCACAGAAATACAAACTACCATCAGAGATTACCACAAACCGTTCTACTCACATAAACCAGTAAACCAGGATGAAAGGGATAAATTCCTAGACACTTATACTCTACCAAGACTAAACCAGGAGGAAGTTGAAACCCCGAATAGATCGATAACAAGGGCTGAAGTAGAGGCGGCAATCAAAAGCCTACCAACCAAAAAAAGTCCAGGTCCAGATGGGTTCACAGCCAAATTCTAGCAGACGTACAAAGAGCAGCTGGTTCCATTCCTTCTGAAACTGTATCAAACAATACAAAAGGAGGGAATCCTCCTTAACTCATTTTATGAGGCCAACATCATCC
This sequence comes from Cheracebus regulus, assembly GCA_963574635.1. NCBI lineage: Eukaryota > Metazoa > Chordata > Mammalia > Primates > Pitheciidae > Cheracebus > Cheracebus regulus. Next base: position 127,290 of record CAUYQU010075116.1, read on the forward strand.
TGATGCCAAAACCAGGCAGAGACTCAACTAAAAAAACTTCAGGCCAATATCCATGATGAACATTGACGCAAAAATCTTCAGTAAAATACTGGCAAACAGATTGCAACAGCACATAAGCTTATCCATCACGACCAAGTAGGCTTCATCCCAGGGATGCAAGGCTGGTTCAACATACACAAATCCATAAATGTAACCCATCACATGAACGGAACCAAAGACAAAAACCACATGATTATCTCAATAGATGCAGAGAAGGCCTTTGATAGAATTCAA